>OY757925.1:75550182-75570182 GCA_963585895.1 Sepioteuthis lessoniana | reverse complement strand
AAGCCTAGTATGGCACAAACCTCAACGTCCCCCAATAAAAAAAAACAAAAAAAAAACAGAAATATATACAATTGTTTTCTTGCCGAACTCTCACAACATTACCCTGAATAGGTATCCGAAAAGATAAGATCTTTGTGTTGTCAACAAATTTAAAAGGCACAATAAAACAAGCACAATAAAAAAAATCTCAAAGCTATTTCTTTTTCTAATCTAACCAAAAATGTTTTCCACTCTGTCGAGGGGGCATTGAATACGTTGATTGTATCCTCCTTACAGATGGTCAATATCTTCCCCAAAAAGAAGCACCTTATGTATGACATAAAACAGGATCTGATGGTGAAGCTCCACTTCTGGATATCTGCTTTGGTTTGGTTTATTTGTTTAATGGCATATATTTGTGGGTTATTTAATTCCAAAGCTATCTTTGTAGAGGAACAGCAGTAATACTACTAAATCTATTTGTTTAATGGCATATATTTGTGGGTTATTTATTTCCAAAGCTATCTTTGTAGAGGAACAGCTGTAATACTGCTAAATCTAAGACTTACAGGATATTACTTTTATACCACTCCCAAGGTGTCTGGAGGTCTGTAGAGTATTTCTTCATTATTGTTACTTTCGGGTCCATTCTACCTCTTTGAGGTTATTTCTATAAATAACATAAATAAGTTGGAAATTTTTTTTGTATTTTATGGGGGAACTTGATACCACATGTCAATAAAGTGTTTGGATTGAAAATATTCACCATATATTCTCAGGTATCATGGGATTTTGTGAAACCTAAGCGTAACTCTATTATATGCGATATACAATCTTTCTATGTGTATAGTGTTAGCTCAAGCAAGGCCTAGGCCAACTGGTATACCTACAATATCCTGCTCCAAAAATCAACAGTCTTGAACATTATCGCATAATACTCGAGTATATGATTGTTGTGGGAACCTTACCCATTTTACTATAATGAACTCTTCTCACCGTTATTACTACAGAGATTTCCCTACCAGAAGGGCAGATCAATATCGGTGTTATTCGAACCGTACGAGACTTCTTATCTTTTCTATGTAACTCTATCTTTCCTGTGTAATATAATCTGTTATCTAATATCCGTTTTTGTGTTTTCATTAGTGACCCTTTCCGGGGCTACAACAACGATACTTTTTGCTATAAATTTTTATTTGGATAATTGTTTGTTACATGAAATCCTAACTGTACACTAGCAAATGAAACTATACAATTATTAGCATTACATAAGAATACTTTAAATCATATAACTATGTGTTAGTTATTTCAATTTGATGTGAATACTTAATCTCATAACCATACAGAAATAACTGTTGTATATTGACCTCCGACCCGGCCGGGCTATCAAAATAGGAAATGCACCTGTGTAAATAACCGGTGCATCCGGTCGAGTAGTATCAAAATATAACCTTGACCGTGGACGGGTTGAATGAGTGCGAAATTGTGACGGTTGCAGGAAGAAGAGTGGACGTCAAATTATTATATAGCCCGGATGAAGACAGGAAGTCAGTCAGTTGGAGATCAGACCAGTTGAAGATAAGATGCGGTAAAGAAAACCAGCACCCAGCAGAGTGGGCCCCAGGCCCCCGGTTGGGCAGCCCAGGAGAACGGGAAAGAAACGCAGTTATGGCCATATGAGTGGGGGTCGATATGTTGCAGTTCTGTTCGGTCTCCAACTCCCTCTCACACGCAACCCTTTCAGATAAAGTGAGAGGTATATTTTTCTAAAGAACTGTGTCGCTCGTCTTTATTGTCTCGTCGTTATCATTCTGCATGCATGCAGATGTATATGTATTATGTGGCTATACAACATAATAAACAAAAAATAACGATATCAATATACAATAACGCAGTTCTATAACCTCTTGGCATTAAATAACCCTACACTGTTTGATACTCCATAAATAGTAACCTACCAGAAAATATGTTTTGTTTTGTTTTTATTGACTTTCCGGTTTTATTTTATTTTATTTTTTATGGCGGTAATCTTTTTCGCTAAATTAGGTCAATACGAAAAGTTAATTTCCCCTTAAGAGTTTTGCGTGTTGCTGTTTTGACTTTGATCCTCATTATAGTCATTATGACCAAGAGGTGATGGCCATTAATTAATAGATCAAACTGAAATACGTGCTAATCGATTTAGTCTGTTTTCTTCGTCAGGCTAATTCCGAATGACAAGAGACGTTGATGAGGCTGAGAGAAAGAGAGACTATTAAAAACTAACCCCAGTCCTTAACGAATGCTCCTCTCAAAAGCTTTATAAATAGTTTACCGCCTATGTTCGGATGGAGGCCTAAAGGAAACAAACATCACGGGGTTTAAAATCTCTTGCTACTAATTTTTGTCACAGGCAACCAGTTATCGTTAATTTTTCTTCTCTGGAACGCTTAGCCAGCGAATGAGTGAGCCAGGTGATATATATATATAGGGTGGAACGATAAAATTGTCGTCCTAAAGAAAACAACACTACAGCTTTATTTTAAAACTTTTATTGAAAAAATCAATTGATTATGTAGTAGAACTGACATCTATTCAATGTAGCCGCCTTCAGCCTCAATCACCGCCTCGATACGGATCCGGAACTGGGAGTATGCCTTTTCCACAAGCGCCGACGGGAGCTCGGCGAATATTCGGCGGACGGCGGTGATCAGGCTGGCTTTGGTGTTGTGGGAGGTCATGTTGGGGATGTTCTCGACGTATGACCAAATGAAGTAGTCCAGTGGGTTCAGGTCGGGGGAGGAGGGGGCCCAGTGAGAGAAGGGTACAAAGTCGTAGCACTCCTTCCGAAGCCAAGCCTGGGTCTCTTTGGACTTGTGGGCCGGCGCCGAGTCCTGATGCTACACACAGGGTCTGCCACCGGCCGCCTGATTGCACCAGGGGATCACCACACTCGTCAGCACATCCAGGTACACTTTTGTGTTGACTTTCAGGCCGACTTCGAGAATGTAAGGTGGCATGATGTGGCCCTTACTTGAAACCACACCAAAGACCATAACCGTAGCCGGAAACTTTGTTGTCATCACCCTGGGCACATCCCTGTTATTCGTGGCAATCCAGATTTGCATTTTGAGGGTGCTGGCAATGGTCCTGTTATTATAACTTGGATCGGTAGAAAGCATGTGTTCTACAGCGGCGAATTTTCGAAAACCGGTTTTCATTAAACAGAAATGGAATCATGTCATCTTTTCTGGGGCGACAATTTTATCGTTCCACCCTGTATATATAAGTAAAAAGAAAAGTTAGGGACCGTAGTCGAAGGCGATCTGAAGGGTCTCTTTCCAATAGCTACTACACTGAAGTATAGGGGAGGGCGCTACTCTTTCCCAGGATTGCTCCACTTTACCCTTGATACGTACCTTATATTGCTGAGTGTTATGCAAGAAGGTATCAAGTACCATTTAAAAAATTTTTGGTATGACTCGACCGGGAATTGAACCCAGATCTCCCAGACTATTGGTGAACACTCGATATATATATACGAGAGAGAGAAACAGAGACAAAGAGAGAGAGAGAGAGAGAGGGAGAAAGAGAGAGAGAGAGGGGGGTCACACAGACATAAACAGACTGATATAAAGAGAGGTCATACAGACAGAGAGACAGACAGAGCAAGAGAGAATAGAAGACAGAGACCGATACATCTATGTTTGACAAATGGATTCGTTCGAACATTATTACTATTAAAATTGAATACTTGATACGATGTAACTGGAGGTGCACGTGGTATAAAGGTTATTGTCGTAGGAAATGGACACGGTGACACGAGTTCAATTCTTGGACGAAGCTGATTGCCTTTCACATAGCACTAATACCCTTGGGAAAGGTATGAATCCAATTATTCTCCCTCCAGCTATGGGTAAATAGTTGGGCAAACTGGGTTCTTCAGCCTTGGTGAGGCAACTAGTCTAGAAGAAGGAAAACTCTGAATTCGAACCTGTTAAACTCCGCTTAAAAATTGACCTTGTGTCATATCCTGTCTGAGCGGAGGGGTTGGTTATTATGGATATATATGTAACTAGAAATTCATATTGAAAATAGTTATTTGAATCTGTAATTAATCTATACTTGAATCAATATTATTATTTCCATCTTTTCGAGTTTTTAAACCAACCGATTGTTTGTACAGGAGTTTGAGTGATAGCAAGTTTCTTAAAGTCTCCAGGACTCTTCTCAGTATTCTGGCAGATTTCAATAATGCTGTATTTTGAATGGTCTCTACTCGTTCTCTTATTTCCATGTCCTCCAGTCTCCGGGCCACTCCTCTAGTGACTGTTACAAGAGCACAAATTACAGTAGCTATCACCGTTATGATCCACATTTTTTTAATCCCCTAGCAAGGTCCTGGTATTTATCTTTTTTTTTTTCTGCATTCTTTTAATTTTACTCAGTCCACAATTCGGGAAGTTCTTTTATTTTTTGTTGATTATATCGAGGTCTGGTCGTCTGGCCGAAACTGGGGGATTCGTTTGTATCTCAATATCCAAATGGAGTTTTTGCATCGTATTTTCCAAGACAGATTTTGGGTTGTGCATATACCATTTGTTTGTATGGTATCATCATCATCATCATTATTATTATCATTATTAGGTACTTGAAACAATATTATTGTGAGCATACAAAGGACTAGAATAATTGAATAGAATAATTACTTGATATCACACAATTTCGTATGAATCATTAGCATCAGGAAAGTATCATTTAAACCATGCAACTGTGTGTAAATTATTTGTATTTGAGAGGAATACTTTATGTCCGATAACTATGAGCCAAATCACTGAAGAAACAACACCATATCGGTGGGGCTTAGAAATCATTGACTATATCCCCAGCAGAAAGAGGTGCCACGGGTATGACACTGAACTGCATTCGATGTAAGGTTCCAGTTTTTAAGCACTGGGGAGTATGGAGTGCCCTTTCATTTAGATGTGAACAAACAGTGAACGCGATTCATTAACTTATAGGAATAAAATAACCCATGAAAAATCAACGCGCCGTTAAAATGAAGCAGTCATCTTCTTACAAAACATATCTTATAAGTATAAAATGACCCTAAGTGGGTTGACATGCCGTTAAAATATCAATAAAGCAACCTAATGGATTGCTTTGTTCTAAATCGAGTGGCGACCTATGCCCGAAGTCGACTTGTACACGAGTTAATAATATTGAATTGATTATGACGAATAGGTGAATAGAATTTATAAATCGGGATAATTGCTTTATCAAAACCAATTAACTGCCCAGGTTTATTCGTGCAGCAATGTCAAACGTCATTAGTTTTTGTCAACAGGAACACTATTGTGCAATACAATACACTTTTATATTTGGGAAAAAAAAAAAAACTGCATCAAATAGAAATCAAGTCTATTTATTTTTCTTCAACGAGTACCATTTCAGTTCGTTTTCATAAGCGAACAACAAACGACAAGTGTCTTCTATATTTAGTGTTAACAAAGTTATTTAGTGTCTGTTATATAATTAAATAAAATAGCCTATTTTCTTCTGGTTGGTCGATCGAAAATAGAAACGGTAAAAGGTGGTGAAATGATGCGATTTTCCGAAAAGTGAACTCGCTAATAATTCTGTGTGGGTGTATTATTTTTAAAGATAGCTTGTAAAGGAGAGGGCGGAGATGGACTTGGATGTGCTCGTGTTATGTGCCTGTACGCAGCCATGCTTACAAGTGAAAGAATCTATGAGAGAATGGCTGACTTTGTATAGAAAGTTGCAAGGATAATTGCATTATTTAAATACAAAACAAACAGAACAATTTAGACTCTACTAATTGCAACATGTTGAACTTAGCACCCCGACTTTTTGGGGAATATTTTGATTATAGAATGCATGTTTGTAGCTGTGGACTTCAGCCAATCTCTCTGATTCAAATATTCTTAAATTTTTAGTGACAAGTTTATATTTTAAACTAAGGTTTATATATCTGTGAAGATATATTTACAATATCACAAGACCAAATCTATCTATCTATTTATCTATCTATGTATTAGAATAGGCTCTATGGACTTGGTAGGGCAACTGGTCAGAGCGAATATATATATATATATATATATATATATATATGTATATATATAAGTTATATTCCGTAGGTGTCAAAAGGCTATAGGTATGGAATATTTGTATATAGAATATATAAGGGATTTATATATACTGTAAAATATACTTGTTGATTTCACTCCTAGAAAAAGCGGGTCAGCCATCTGATGAGGAGAGGAATAAAATTTATCGTTGAAATAAATTTATAATGGCTCTATAACCGTGGTTCAGTTTTCTTCCATTTACATTTCATATATATATATATATATATATATAGTTGTTGTAGGTCTAAGGGAAGAATAAGGATATATTTTAAAATAAGCAGGTCCACGAAGAGATATGTATACAGACATGTGTATGCATATACAAAAAAGGAGAAAGAACTGCTAGTAAATTTAAAACCACAAAACTCCCCAAGATACACACTTACACACACACACAAACACTAACACACACACACACACACACACAACTGTTAGTGAAACCAAAACCACACCAACACACACACACACACACAACTATAAATATATCAAATATCTAAGACGGGTGAAGCAGACCAAAGTAAACACACTCCAGGAAAGAAGAAAAAAACCCTATATAAATCAACTTGACCAACCAAAGGTCATTCATACTGGAAAGAAGAGAGTGTTCAAGTCTCATTGAGTACCCCATTAAAAAGGCCTTCTGCTACATATGTTCTCTGATGAAAGCAACAAGGTAGAAACATGCATATATATATAACACGTACATAAGAACAAAATAAATTCAAAAAATACAAATCTCTTCGTGGACCTACTTATTCTAGAATATATATATATATATATATATATATATATATATATATATATATATATATATGTATAACACTGTACAAGCGGCATTTTACAAAGAAAACAGCGTACAATTTTGTAAAACTTTTGGGCATTTTAAATTATTAGGACTTAAAGACAATATACTGATCAGTTTTGGACTCTTGGCTTCTGGTGGCACATGGTTAGTTCTTCATCGCAGGCGTTGTCCTCTATTTTTTAGTCATTAATGAATTTAAATAAAATTCAGGTAGGTCTACTACTTGGGGATGGGGACAATAGTCATTTTGTTATTTTTTGGGTTAGTTTCGTGTTAGGATGATCTAACGGTCAAAGGGAGCTAAACCCTTTTCAGTTTCAGGTGGAGTTACCTCTTCCCTTTTGACCTTTACTGTTTTGAGTTCTCGTGTGGATACACGAGAACGGACAAGATTATGTGTGGAGCGCGAAACGAAGGATGACTTTAAATTCCTCAAAGCAAATATGGAATTAATTTACCTTTTCCCGAGGGAGCTGTGACACACAGCTCAACCCATATTTATAAATGTATTGTGTACCATCCAATACGTGTTTGTCCTTGTAAACAAATGTTCTAGTCAAGTCAACTGTGAGTACTATTTATTTTTCCACTACTATGTATGTCATCGATGTGTTACACACACACACACACACACCATATTCGTCTAAGGGATGGATCTTCAGTAAGACTCATAATTAGTTATGGTGTTTCGACACCCGCAGATGCAACATTTTGCTTTTTGCTTTTTTTTTTATTTTTTTTTTGTTTTTTGTTTTTTTCTGGCATTGGGGACTTTAATTTTACCGTAAATCCACATTTGATATATGACCCTGGTCAAAGGTGCTAGCACCTTCGGTACAGGGAAGAGTCTTTTCTAAAAGCTTAGAATTCCCTCAGTACCCCCCAGTAGTTTAGAAAAAAAACAAAAAACAGCCTACGTAAAGAAAGTCCCCAATGCCACAAAAAAAAAAAAACAAAAAAAAAAAACGGATATATGTTTTCCCCGAAAAAATAAGCGTATTTGAAAATGTATATAGCAAACTATATATATATATATATATATATATATATATATATATATATATATGTGTGTGTGTGTGTGTGTGTGTGTGTGTTAGACTAAGCTATCAAGCTTTGATAGGGCAACCTGTCTACAAGAGGAAAATATTGTATTGGGAAGCTGTTGCATATTGTTACACCATTCTTCTGGAGTCCGAATATTCAAAAAGTATGGATCAGGGGTAGAGTCTCGAATTGGCGTTTGAGTCAACCGGGTTTCGATCCCAACTACGGGAAGCTAATATGTCTAGCCACACTGATGAGTTTTGATAGAACGAAACAGATCAGTCTGTGGATGACTATATATATTGATAAAATTTAATGAATATTAACCTTGATGTATGAATGAGATGAATAGTATATAATACTTATTTTTGATATGTAACAGATATAATTTTTGTAGGAATCACTAGCAATATATATTATTACAAATTATAAATTCATCTAAAAATTGCATATATTATTATACACTCGAATATACATAATACAGAATAATTTATGGCATTACACCTAGATTATATCTTATTCGATTAAATGTTTTAAAAAAGCAAACTTATATATATATATATATATATATATATATATATATATATAATTTGTAAACACATTTTTTAGATGATATTATTAAATGAACCTGAGTTCTTTTTTGCAAACAGTTAAATGGTTTCAAGTATTGGTATATAACAGTCATTTGTTTGAGCACATAGTTTGTTCTATTTGACCCATACATAGGACCCTATCAGTTGTTACCACTCCGGGCCAGAGTAGACCTGGGAGCGATGCCAATCAAGACTACTCTGGATTCCCCAAAGCTCCAGCAAAACTTTATCCTGATCATCAGATTATTTAGTGTCATAGCAGGACACTCATTGGTGGGATATTATATCTCAGCAGAGATGCATCCATGTATACTACAGCCACTGAAGACGTGAGAGGAAGTCCCGGATGAATTGTGCCATTCCCTATCTGTGGATCTTCCAAAAGCAACGTGGGCACAGAGAGGATTGATAAACAGACTACCTGGAAACGTGTGTGGTTGTCACGGAGTCAAGGCCATAATAAAGAAGCGTTACCAGCATACTAACACTTTTGACGCTGGTACCGGTAATCAGCTCAAACGATATTATTACGTAGCCTTGCTAAGGCAACCAGAAGGAAACCTTTGAATTCAAACTATCTGTGATCCTCTTAAAAAACTGACTTTGTGTTACTTCCTACCCTTGGCGAAGGGGTTGGGTAAATACATACTTAGTCGTAAATGATTTTTGAGATGAGCTTAGGAATCACTCTACCACAAGAAGACACCCTTAAAAATTGTTTTAGCAGAGGGTTTGGGTAAATAGATAAACGAGCCTTCACCATGATAGACATAATCCCCCGCATAATGAGTTTAGTGCTTCATATCAATAAGGGATTTAAGGGACGTTTACGTGTAGGGCGTGACAGTGGATGAGGAGGAGGAGGACTTTTGACATTGTGACTTATGATTTTAGAGATATGTGATGAATGTTAGGAAGGGGATTTTTAGTGGTCTGGATTTAATGCAAGCACGACAAAGAGACAGAAAACAGTTAATAAAATATTTTTGTATCCCAGATATTGAATGAGTCGAGCCAAGCAGCGAAAAGCACAAATTTGAAATGAATAATGGCACTCGTGAATGCATCTATTTAATCCCTCTCCCATGTGCAGGATGATACACAAGAGGAATAAAACTGGTTTGAAATCAGTTTTCCTTCGAGACTTATGTTATATTTTGACCTTTTCACCCGGCTCAAAATGCCATTCAAGGTGATGCACCGAAGGAAGTGACACATTCCAATGGCAGTTAGGAGAGGAAATCGCGTGGGCGGAAATTGGCTGATGTAATGGGACGAGCTCCCAGTTATTTCCGCTTGATGACGATAAAACATGCGATTTCAAAGATCAACTGGGCGTTGAACCCTTATATAACTCAGTTGAGTTCGACGGGCCAGTGGAATTGAGTTCCGGTTCCAGTTGAGTTCGACACCAAGGGGGCGAGTGGAGTTGCCAGTTGGAGTTCCAGCCAGTTGGAGACGAGATGTGGTAAGGAAAGCCACATCAGGCCGAAGGGGCCTTTGGGCCTTGATGAGTTGAGGTCCGGAGAAGATGCTGATAAGATGCCGTAAAGAAAGCCATCACCCAGCAGAGTGGCTTCTGGACCTCCGGTTGAGCATCAAAAAACAAGAAAGACACAACGTGACAGCCATAAGTTTGGGGTCAAAATATTTCAGTTATGTTCGGTCTCCAGCTCCCTCTCACACGCAAACCCTAAACAACCCTTTCGAACCCTTACAAATATAGTGAGAGGTAAATATTTTATTAAGAAGTCTTCCTGCGTCTTTGTCACTGCGTCTTCCTTCCTGTGTCGTTTATTACTGCGTCTGTTATCATTGCGTCGGTATGTATCCAGCATATATATGTATATTTCGGCAATAATCAGCAGATGACAATATAGCACTTATTGTCGCACCTTAGCTAAAATGTCCAGTTCTCTACCATTGCTCATGGCTTGGTGTTATATTGTCATCTACAGCATCATAACGACACAATAATAAAGACGCACCCAGGAAGACCTCTTTAACAAAATATGTACCTCTCACTTTATTGCAAGGGTTCGAAAAGGTTACTCAAGGTTTGTGTGTCAGAGGGAGCTGGAGACCGAACAGAAACTTCAATATTTTGACCCCCACTCTTATGGCCGTCAACGTTGCGTCTTTCTCGTTCTCCTAATGCTCAACCGGAGGCCCTGGGGTCCACTCTGCTGGGTGTTGGCTTTCTTTACTGCATCTTATCAGCATCTTCTGTGGACCTCAATTCATCAGGGCCCCAAGCCCCTTCGGTCTGGTGTGGCTTTCCCTACCACATCTCCAACTGGAACTCGAACTCAACTGCAATTGCCTTGACTTCTGTCTTGACTGAGCTATATAATAGTTCAACGTCCCCTCGATCGCTCACTCGATCTTTGAAATCGCATGTTTAATCGTCATCAAGCGGAAATAACTGTCATGCAGTTCAGAGGTCACTCTCTTCCGGTGCGTCAATCTATGAGAGTATCATGGGATTTTTTAGCTTGTCCCATTTTGTTAGCCAATTTCCGCCCACGCGATTTTCTCTCCTAACTGCCATTAGAATGTGTCACTTCCTTCCGGTGCATCACCTTGAATTGCATTTTGGGCCGGGTCAAAGGTCAAAATATTACATTGGGAGCAGAATACAAACGAATTTATACATTTCCTAAGCGCATGATTTAAACGCAAGTCACCGAGCCTTTTTTCCGTATATGATAACCATTTGCCTGTGCGCCCCTATGAAGAAAGTTTTGATAAAACTTTTATTTTACACGCAGCTTCATGAGCTGGTTTTAATTTTTCAGAGTTTTCTGCCTCAGATTCAAATGTCAAGACGTTCACGACAATTCATGATATTTAAATTACATATTTGTTACCATTTCAAAGACTAAACCTGCGCAAACTTCCATTGCAAAATTAGGAAATAGAGTAATAATAAGTAAAGTTGGCGACCTTAGTCGAGGGTGACCCGAAAGCTCCCTTTTCGATAGCCACTACACCAAGGTGTAGCGGAGGGCGCTACTCCTTTCCCTGGATTTCTCCACTTTACCCTTGATCCGTACCTTATAATGCTGAGTGTTAAGCCAGGAGGAATCAAGTACCATTTTTAAAGTCTTTGGTATGACTTGACCAACGATTGAATCCAGGTCTCCCAGGCCATTAGCGAACACTCTAACCATTATTCCAATGTCCGGTAACAGAGTAATAATAATAAAGTATAATTAACTCTGATTCTTTACGAAGACTAGCCTAGTCAGACACAGGGCCAAAGACAAGTGGGGGAAATAAATAAATAAATATGATTGGTTGTTTAATGGCATATCAAGTTTCACAGAACTTATTTAATATCAAAGTCATTATGGTAAATCAGATGTGATAATATTTAACCCAGAGCTTCGGAGTAAGGTGATTCAGCCCTTTCCCTAGGATAATTGCCCGAAAGTGAACGAAATAGCGTTTACTTCAAGGCCGTAGTCCAACAGTCTTAGCCATTACACCAGAAGATCGCAATATTTGGTTCAACAGTTGGGGAGTATCATCAATGTAATAGAATGCTGACAAAAACAATGATTTATTCTCATTAACAGAAATTCTTTCAAACTGTTGCCGTGTCAGTACTATTGCATGGTCACACCACTTGGGCTTTAAAGAATTTCTTGGGGGAAAAGCTATTAGGGAAGCTACTCAAGGATATCGCCCGCTGTTTTGAACAAGTCCTGGATGCAGTACCTAAATAAACCGCAGCTCTACAGTCACTTAACCCCCATGTCAGAAAACATTAAAATAAAACGAACATGCCGGGCACTGCAGGAAATCCAGAGACGAACCCATTAGCAACAATATCCAGTGGACTTCAACATATGAATGCATAAGTGTTTGCCGACCAGAAAAATATTACATCTAAAAACTCCTGTCAGACACTTTGAGCCATCTGGCGGAACGACCAATTGCAATTGCGAATAGGGAAGGATGGTGAGATGAAGTCCAAAGAATCCGTGCTATTAGGGCGTGTTGATGATGAGGGTAATGATGATGGGCTTTGTGCCATTTAGAGGATAATCAAAGTTTGGCACAAGACAAAAGGCCAGCGGGGAGAACGAATGGATGGAGTGTTGGGTTCAACGCTTGTGGAACATTTTTTAAAAAGTAGATGTACTTTCTGCATCAAACAGAGCTGTATTGAATATGTTTTAATTATTTGGGTGACAAAATCAAGATTTAAATTTTCATAAGGAACTTGACCTAAAATTAACTCCGCCATGATGTCTTCGGCTGCATGATACACAGACTGCACCTCTGCAGAAGAGTAAAGCTCCCCAAACGAATCTCCTGATTATGGCAACAAACTCAATCTGATGGTGAGAATTTAGTCCCTGAACTTTGAGAAATGTGAAGTACTCATTCATTACCATTACTCCCGAGTCCATTCTGACTTGGGTTTGGGGATATCTGTCAGAGTTCCTTCTACGTGTCAAATAGAGCTATTTGATTACCTACAATGGATTATTATTAGTTATTTGAAACTATACCTCTGTGTGCTGTATTACATCTCAATACTTTATTAATAGAATTAGCTATGTTAAATAGTAATACTTGAAACTATATAACTGTGTGCGAAGAAATGATTAATATTAGATAGAATTGTTTATGTTCAATAAAAATACTTGAAAGCATTTAAATGTGTGCAAACAGATGAACTCTAACAAATTAATCAGAAATAAAGTTGCAGAAAAATTATTTGCTTACAAATCCTATGAAAAGACAGGATTTGACATTAAATAACCCACTAGATTTGATATGCCATAAAACACTTACCAACAACAACTAAACAACAGCAAAATTTAGTTGATATATATTACTTTACTGTAAACATTTACGACCTTTTTAATTATATTGCAAGAAAACATTGGCATATCACTTTATTTGCGGTGATGTACAATTCTAACTAGTCTTTTGTCAAGTCAGTGGAAGGCCGAACTTAAGGATTTAGAAATCTGCATGGATCCTTAAGACCATATTTCCCTACCTTAGCACTCGGTCCTACACTTCGTTGTTAGGTATGGAACTTTTCAGGTCATAGTTATATGGTATAATTCTCCTTACGTCAATAAACAACTTCCTTCGCCACAACCAATGAACATAGGTAGATTTTGGATCTTGCTATTTTAATAATAAATCCAGAAAAAAAAATGATATTTTTATTTTAAAACAAGATAAAACAAGTAAAAGAACAGAGTTTCCCGATCTGCCTTCAGATTTTCAGAGTGTCGAAACGCCAGTTAATTGCAGATACTTCACATACTGTTTGTGGACTTGAAGCAAGATGAAAACACATTCTTTTTAAAGACTCTTACCATCAGATAAGACATTCTTTTGCATTTCAGCGCTTTTACACAGAACATTTTGATGCTATCATGTGCTGAATATCTTAATTTCAATCTATCGTTTATAACACTACACATAAAAAATAGAAATTCGAGTGGGGAATTTGCCGGCTGCCACTTATGTTGAAATACAAAGCTCTTTTAATGAATTGATCATTCCGGTAGCCGATAACGTATATGTAAAAAGTTTTATGCAAAACATTCCTTCGCTTACACTGTCCATGAGGTGCGATATCCGACTGACATAAAATCAGACAGGTTTCGATATCGACTTGAAGCATCTCGTAGATCTAACCACACTGAATAGTTATGATACGATGAAACAGTGTTTCTATGGATGACAATGGTCATAAATAGATACGCTGAATTTAAGTAAAGCATTCGACAAAACAATGTAATGTAACATTTCCAAGGAAATAAATTGTGATGGCTCTTTTTATGTCCCCAAAGACTGTCTGTATGACCTTCTTTGCTAACCGCTGCACCCGTTTCGACTCTAGTTTGTCGTGGTAAAAATTCCACATATCCATTTTTCTTGATTTTTGACTCCAGTTCATAGTGATAAACTTATGTTAAGCCCATTTATAAGCCTTTTTTAGCTAAGATTTGCTTCTCAGTAGAACTCAAAGATTCTTCTGAATATTCTGTATAGTTTGTAGTTCTCTGCAACCAAGAATTTAAAGACAGATCACTGTTGAAGCCTTGGAAGTATTCTTTTTAATTTGCTGCCATTTTGGAAAGCCCCAAAATAAATATTTTTACGAGACTAAAATAGTTCATGCTATTAACCATTACAAATATTCATTTATATTACAAACAAATATTACGTTTATGGAAAAGGAATTTTGAAAATAAAGTATTTTTCCTTAAAAAGAACCTCCCAGCGTATATTCCCTGATATATTACATGCAAAACTTACTGAAATGGAAAACATGGAATTTTTTAACAAACATAGCAATATTCTCTGGCTGATGGCTTTGAAAAAATGACTTGAAATGTTTCAGTGATTTACAAAAGTGTAAACGTCGAATACCACGGAAAAAAATAAAAAAAGTGAATACCTCGAAAGAATTTAAAAAAAAATTTCTTTCGAGGTATTCGCTTTTTTTACTTTTTCCGTGGAATTCGTCATTTTTAAAAAATGACGAATTCCACGGAAAAAAGTTTAAAAAATGACGAATACCTCGAAAGAAATTTTAAGATGACGAATATTACGGAAGAAAGTGAAAATTGTAGAATACCACGGAATTTTTTTTTTTAGATGACGAATACTTCGGAAGAAATTTTTAAATGACGAATGATACGGAAGAAAGTTTAAAAAATGAATGCCTCGAAAGAAATTTTAAAATGACGAATTGTACGGAAGAAAGTATTAAAAATGACGAATAACTCCGAAGAAATTTTAAAATAACAAATGCTACGCAAGAAAGTGAAAAATAAAGAATATTAAAGAAGAAAGTAAAAGAAATGACGAATACCTCGGAAGAAATTTTAAAATGACGAATCTACGGAAGAAAGTTTTAAAAAATGACGAATGCCTAGGAAGAAATTTTAAAATGAATTCTACGGAAGAAAGTATAAAAAAAATGACGAATACCTCCGAAGAAATTTTAAAGGGACAAATGCTACGCAAGAAAGTAAAAAATGAAGAATATTAAAGAAGAAAGTCAAAAAAATGACGAATACCAAGGAAAAAAAATTTAAATGACGAATACTTCAGAAGAAATTTTAAAATGACGAATGCTACGGAATAAAGTTTTAAAAAATGACGAATGCCACGAAAGAAAGTTAATGTAATGAATAAAAAACAATTTTATGTATTAGAAAAATAGATGTGTGGATTTCTTTTGAGAAACAAAATTTAGGAAAGAATTAAATCGGCCAACAAAGGCTTCAACTTGAGTTCTTAGTCATTATTCCTAATGGGTTCATGCCTTTAGACATGACATGAAACAAAAACATAGTCACTGTAAAATGCCCGTGTCATATCCCTACATAACCGGAAATATACCTGCAGACAACCTGTTTTTTCATGCACATATATATATATATATATATATATATATATATATATGTGTTGGGGGCGTACATGTATATATATATATATATATAATTGCGGAGGGATTTTTTGAAATATTATTTTTCGTTTTATATATCTTGCCTTTCGGTTTAGTTAGGCTGAGAACCTTTTGGCTTAGTGCATATGTTAGTTAGATGCACACATTGAGTGCAGGTGTTCACGCGCGTTCGGGGAGGATGTGACAATCACAGATGTCACAATAAAATCCACAGATAGAAAATGAGACCGGGTACGTGAATGACGTCATGCCCGGAAGTGGGGCTGAAGATTTTGAAATTTGAAAAAGAAAACAACAGTTAGTTGAGATTCGAGTCTACAGGAAGGTAGTCGAGGCGAGACCAGTTGGTGTCTACGAAATGTGCCGCACGTAGTAGGGTAAGATGGAAAAGTAAGGTAGAAAGAAATTGTGTCTCTTTCCCTTCATGTCGAAAAACCTTAAATTCAAAAAGGTAATAAAAAGTTTCGTACCTGAACTAATTTCGTATTTTTCGGATTCCTATATGCGTTATGAACATTGTGAACGTTTTTTACATATATTAATATTTCACATACTCATATCTGGCTATGTAACATATGTATATATATATATATATATATATATATATATATATACATATGCGCGCGTGTGTCTGTGTGTGTGTGCTTATTGATATAGGTGTAGGCATGACATATGCCTTGCTAACCAAAGATAGTCATACATATATGCATGTTTGTGAGTGTGTTTGTGTATGTGTTTGAATGCGCGTGCGCGTGTGTGTTTATTCATATAGGTGTAGGCGTGTTGAGCGAATTTTCCCTTTTTATGGTCATTGTCAGTCAACAACAGATAGTGTCCCTTCAGCTGATGAGACTCATTGTCTCTGTTCAATTTTACAATTTTACTCCTTGACAAAATCGACTCGGTGATTCGACATAGCTGTAGGGGTGATAGTCAACCTTTTTTCACGTCTGCCTTTGGTTTCGTTTAGATTCGATTACTTAACAGTATATCAACTCTTATGGGCTATTCAGTGCCGGAATTTAATTTATTCGCAAATGCTTGATTATAATCTTAACAATTTCTATTTTCAGAGTTCCATTTTTATGATAAATCTATAAAATTGTTTTTGACACACAGTCATATGTTTTCTAGTATTCCTACCTAACGTCAATAATTCATACACAACTTCATTGTTCAGGTATCTATTTAATAATAATTATGATAATAATGGAAATGTCAAACGAGCATATGGCTAAGAAAGGGAAAGCTGAAGATAGAATCTGAATCTCTTCTGATAGCAGCACAAAACTACACTATAATGACAAACTACGTCAAAACAGGATTCGACAAATTGCAACAAAATAGCAGATAAAGATTATGTAGTGACGGAGACGAAATGATCAGTCACATGATAAGCGAATGCAGTAAATTACATGGTGGAACGCTAAAATTGTCGTCCTAAAGAAAACAACACTACAGCTTTATTTTAAAACTTTTATTGAAAAAAATCAACTCAGGTAACTTAATTATGTAGTAGAGCTGGCATCTATTTAATGTAGCCGTCTTCAGCCTCAATCACGGCCTCGATACGGATCCGGAACTGGGAGCATGCCTTTTCCACAAGCGCCGGCAGGAGCTCGGCGAATACTCGGCGGATTGCGGCGATCATGCTGGCTTTGGAGTTGTGGGAGGTCATGTTGGGGATATTCTCGACGTATGACCAAACGAAGTAGTCCAGTGGGTTCAGGTCGGGGGAGGAGGGGGCAGTGAGAGAAGGTTACAGAGTCGTAGCATTCCTTCTAAAGCCAAGCCTGGGTCTCTTTGGACTTGTGGGCCAGCGCCGAGTCCTGCTGCCACACCTAGGGTCTGCCACCGGCCACCTGATTGCACCAGGAGATCACCACACTCGTCAGCACATCCATATCGAAGATATGAGGTGGCATGGTGTGGCCCTCACTTGAAACCACACCAAAGACCATAACCGTAGCCGGAAACTTTATTTTCATGACCCTGGGCACGTTGAACCGTCCGGATTTGTATTTTGAGGGTGCTGGCAATGGTCCTGTTGTCATAACTTGGATCGGTAGAGACCATGAGTTGTACAGCGGCACATCTCCTATCTCGCTCGTTGAACATTGTGTAACTTTCAGACATGATAGAAGGCTCCTATCGCTCTTGGGATTTGTACACAACTGCCCAACTAGTTGATGGTCTGCAACCAAAAAAGAAAATTCGTTTTCATTAAACGAAAATGGAATCATGTCGTCTTTTCTACGGCTACAACTTTATCGTTCCACCCTGTAGTGCAAAGAGAATAGGTGGGCAATGGGATCTACTGGGAATTATGCAAGAAGTTTCAGTTTGATCATACGAACAAATGGTATATGCACAACCCAGAACCCATCATAGAAAATGAGACGCAATAAATTGTTTGGGATTTTGAGATAAAAACGGATCATCAAATCTTGGCCAGACGACCAGACCTAATGATAGCCAAGAAAAAAAAGAGAACCTGCCGAATGATGGACTTTGCCGTTCAGGCTTACATCAGGGTAAAGCTGAAAAATCGAAATGCGATAAGCATCTAGACCGTGCTTGAGAACTGAAAAAACTATGGAACATGAAAGTGACGGTGATACCAGTTGTAAATGGCTCACTCGATACAGTCATCAAAGGATTTTTACTGGGACTACAGGATTTGGAAAAAAGAGGACGTGTGGAGACCATCCAAACTACAGCATTGCTGATATCGACCATAATATCATGAAGAATTCATGAGACGTGAGCTGACTTGTTCTCACTCAGACTCCAGTGGAAGACCATAAGCTAACGCTGGTCTGAAAAACACTCAGAGGAGTAAAAAAAGCACTTACTATAAAAAGAGAACATGCCCAATTGCAGACTTTGCCGTTCCAGCCTACCAGAGACAAAAAATCAAAGAAAGCGAAAAAAAAAAAAAAAAAAAAAAAAAAACTTAGATCTCGCCAGAGAACGAAAAAAGGTACGGAACATGAATTTGACGGTGATACCAACTGTAATTGGTACACTTGGACCGATCCGCAAAGGCTTCTTAACAGGACTAGAGGACTTGGAAATCGGAGGATGATCGGAGACCATCCAAACTATAGCATAAATGAGGTTGGTCAGAAAAAAACTGAAGATCTGAGGAGACTTGCTGTCACTTACACTCCTGTGAAAGACCATCATCTAATGCTGGTGTGAAAAACTCGCAAACCGTATATTTATTTTAATTTTTTTTAAAAGGGGGGGGAATGGGTTTGAAAACAAGATACAGATAAGGGAAGAAATAGAGAGGGAAGTAGTTGTAGCTTGAAGTGATGGTGGTAGGGGTTACACCTATCACCCAGACAGTTACAGTCAAAACAAATAACCCCTATCGCTATCTCCTAAACCCACATCTACCTCCCACTCTATCTCTTCCCTTACACGCCTCTTGTTTTCAGACCCTCTCCTCTCCCTTTGATTTTCTCCGTTATTTCATCTATTTCCTCAATTGCTTAAATGTAGAAAAACACAAAAAATGTATCGTCTGAAAAAATTATTTAAATAAAGAATGAAATATCACTTCTAAACCCTTTGTAACTGTCTGATTTATCCACCTTTTCACTTATTTTTATCACACACACACACACACATATATATATATATATATAATAAATTCATGCGTATAGCCCAAAGGGCCTTGATACTTTTTTCTCTCACCATATGTTCCTATCGACCATTGCGCTTGATAATTCCTCTAGACAGTATCCATTGTCCGCACAACGTTGATGTATGCCACTCCTTGCTGATCGGCCAACTCTGTATTACCAGGTTTAGGAATCCATACAAGAATGTGACTCACTTACTTCACCTGCATATCTTGTTCGTTTGACCAGGATGGTTTGATAGATGAGAGGCAAGTAACCGCACAGCTGTTGTTTTGCCGGATGTTGCTGTTTTGAGGATGTTGCTTCAAGGATTTTCTTCAAAACAGCCCGATGCATTCC
>OY757925.1:75262682-75545182 GCA_963585895.1 Sepioteuthis lessoniana | reverse complement strand
AATTGTACTTTATGCCCCCTTGCTTAACACTCAGCAATATAAGGTAGGGATCAAGGATAAAGTGTTGTAATGCAGGGAAATGAGTAGCGCTTTCACCTACACCTTGGTGTAGTAGCAATCGAAAGGGGAGCCTTTGGGTCACTCTCGACAAAGGTTGCCAACTTTACATACTTTTATTCTGAATACTGTCATTCTAAGTACTGTTAAAATCATTGATATCATAGTAATAATTGAACATTATTAATTATATCACTAATAATAAAAGGTAACTGTTCTTCCAATTATATTTATTTTACCATCATTATTATTATTATTTATTCCTTTTAAAGTTTTAACTCCAGCGTTCACCGATGGTTTATCACTGGAGTTTTTGTGACAGCAAGTATCCTCAAGTCTTCGGGACTCTTCTCAGTATTCTGGCAGATCTCAAGAATTCTTTCGATGGTCTCCACTCGCCCTCTTATTTGCAACTGCTCCAGTACTCCAGTGCTCAAAAAAAAAAAAAAATGGTGTCTGTACCAAAACACCAGTTATTATTATTATTATTATTATTATTATTATTTACTCTTAGATTTTTTTCACATCAGCGTTAGATGATGGTTTTTAACTGGAGTTTGAATGACAGCAATCCCCTCAAGCTTCCAGAACTCTTCTCAGTATTCTGTCCGTTTTCAATAATGCTGTCGTTTGGATGGTCTCCACTCGTCCAGCAACTTCAAAGTCCTCCATGCCTTTTAATAATCCTTTAGTTACTGTGTCAAAAGCACCAATCACAAATGGTACGATCGTCACCTTCGTTTTCACATCAGCGTAAGCTGATGGTCTTTCACTGGAGTTTGAGTGACAGCAAGTCTCCAGGACTCTTCTTAGTATTCTGGCCGTTTTCTATAATGTTGTTGTTTGGATGCTCTCCACTCGGCTGCCAACTTCCAAATCCTCCATTGCCTTTAATAATCCTTTAGTTACCGTGCCAAAACACCAATCACAATTGGTATAATTGTCACCTTCATGTTCCATAGTTTTTTCAATTCACTAGGAAGGTCGAGGTACTAATCTCTCTTTTCACATTCTTTCAGTTTTATTCTGTAGTCAGCCGGGACGGCAAAGTCGACAATTTTGCAGGTTTTCTTTTTTTGTTGTTGTTGATTATTATAAAGTCTAGTCTTCTGGCCGAGATTTGGTGATCTGTTTGTATGTCAAAGTCCCATAGGAGTTTGTGTGTGTCATTCTCCAGGACAGGTGCTGGGTTGTGCATATACCATTTGTTGGCATGGTCAAATTTCAATTTCTTGCACATTTCCCAGTTGATCACCTTGCCCATCTAGTCGTGTACTCCTGTGTCATTTTGCTGCATTCGCTTATTATGTGATTAATGGTTTCATCTCTGTCACCGCATAGTCTACATTTGCTATTTTGTTGCGTCTTATCTATCCTTGCCTTGAAATGATTGGTTCTTATGGCACTGTTTTGTGCTGCCATTAGGAGAGATTCAGTTTCTCTCTTAAAGTTTCTTTCCTTAGCAATGTCCAGGTTTTGTCGTGTGAGATGTTGTTTATTAGTCGTTTAAAACGCCCATGGAGTGGTTTTCCTTGCCATTTTTGTTTCCTAGTCATTGTCATTCTGTTATTTTTCGTGTTGTCAATATTGTTTCTGATGGCCGCAATCAGTCCTCGTTCGTGTTTTTCTATGTAGTCTTCGAGTCGTTGTATGGATGTGTTAACACTGTCTTCGATGATAGCAAGTCCTCTTCCTTCGCTGTCTTCGATGCTGGCAATTATTATTATTGTTATTGATGTTGTTGCCGTTTTTTCCATCACCAATGATATAAATAGAAATGCTAATACCATTAATTTTATCCTACAATTGTTGTGAAGACCAATTCTTCTCTTATTAACCTTTTTCATGTGAGTTTAAATAAGTTTTTATGGCTACATTTAAAAATTAGTTCATTACATTTATCTAATAGTTAATTAATATCTAATAGTGCATATATTTTCTTTTAGGCAAAGGTTACATCTATTTTAAAGCTATCAGGAGTAGAAGATTAATTAAATCTCCACTTAATTTGTGGAATTAGACTTCAAATCCACCTCGAAAGGCTGTTTGATTTCTGAGCAAAGGGTTGGAAAAAAAATGTCTATGATTATAGAACATATATTTTCAATTTTTTGCAGTTTCCATTATAAACCACTTCCTCCGTACTTTGCTTGGTTGATAGCTTTCTTCGAATTACATTTTCTTCCCGTGTGATAACCTTCTTTATTTCTACAATTACAAAGTAATTTATTTGATCCCTATTAGCGATTTGCCTATTTAAGAAAAAGGGAATTACATACCTAACAAAACAAAAATTATTAGTCTCCTGAAAAGGACTACAAATCCCAAAACACGTGGAGAGGATAATCATATGAAATTAAAAGCTAATGTAACACATTCAAATTCATTTGTATATATATATATATATATATATATATATATATATATATATATATATATATATATGTTTAAACAAACAAGAAATTTAGAAATACTATTCCATTTCCATAATAAATCTATTTCGTTTATTGAAGCTTGACAGATGGAAATCAGATAGAGTTTGATTACTTTTTAAAATCCAAATACTGCCGTCCGAGGTTTGACCATCACACGAGGTGTTCCTCTTAAATATATTTTATGATACCAGCTTTTACACATAATTGAAACCAGGAATTTAGCTAAATCGTTCGAAAAGAAATTCACACAATATTCACTGTATATAAACTTAAATGGACACGGCGACATGAGTTCAAATCCTGGACCAGGCTAATTGCATTTCACTTAGCACTAATACCCTTGGGAAAGGTATGAATCCAATTATTCTCCCTCCAGCTATAGGTAAATAGTAGGGTAGATTGGGTTCTTCAGCCTTGGTGAGGCAACTAGTTTAGGAGAAGGAAAACTCTGAATTCAAACCTGTTAAACTCCGCTGAAAAATTGACCTTGTGTCATATCCTGCGAGAGCGGAGGGGCTGGTAAATATGGTATATAAACTTAAAAGTTCTCAGGAAGAAAAGAAGATTGATAACTTTCTGTGTACTCTAGGGGAAATACTAATTGCTTTTCATAAGAAACAAATTATGTTCCTAAATAATCTTCATTCTCCTGCTGTATGTTAAGTTCGAATCAAACATTTTAAGAATTTATATCTTTCTATTCCTTTCGGCAAACAAGTAAAAGATACTGGTTTTCCTTCCGTCTCTTGATATGAGTATCAGCTTATAGCTTACAACGATGTTATATCATTATGAAGCCGTTCCTTGTGAAGAAATCACTTGAGTTCAACTTGAAACCTTTATTTGTAGAAGTGGTCATTTTATGTCTACTCGCTTTTTAAACTTAATCCCTGGAGGCTCATCTGTTAAAAGATTAATAAACGTTTCTCTTTAATTGATTATCCTTTATTGGTTCAACGATTGGAACTAATTTTAAACTCAGAAGTGACCATCTGCCGTTCGTATGTCTCGGAGACTATCTGTTCTTATCTTTCTGAATTTTTAAGCAGTCTAGGAAGTAGACTACGCTGACGGAATCTCTACGAGGTTTCTGGATAGGATATAAATTATCTGATGATGAGGCTTCAATTCTAGACCTTTATGAAATGTGAAATAACTCTTCATTGCCATTTATATTGGTACACTCTGACTCGGATTAGTCGTACTACTTAGGGTGACATCTATGGGTTAAAATAATTATTAACGTTAGATGGAATTAACTGAAACATTTTAACGCTGTGCAAACAAATGATTATTTGTTTTGGTTTTGTTTTATGGAATATCAACCGTTGTCGGTTATTTATTGACAAATCCTTTATATATATATATATATATATATATATATATGCCTATTTATATTTGTTCATGTTCGTATGTGTGTGTGTCTGATATGTAAGTAAATAGTTTATTGATGACATTATTCTTAAACAAGCCTAGGCTCATTTGTAATCGCTTAATTCGATGGTTTTAATTATTCCCAATTACAGTTTGCATAGCGTTAGGTGGTTTCAAGTAAATGAATAGATATTTCTATTTGGCATAAAGATTAGACTCTACCAGGTTCTCTCACTCCAGGTTAGAGTGAGCATAGGAGTAACAGCAATGAAAGCGTTCTCTACATTCCCCAAAGCTCCAGCGCCCGAACTTCACTACTTAAAATCTTAGCGTCTTACCCAAGACATTCATTTTAGGTTCTTACCTCTCTGAAGAAGTACAAACAGCGTATCATAAAGCCTCAACCGATTAGGCTGTTATATATATATATATATATATATATATATATATATATGGAGATAGTCATTCGTTCTACGATCGTAGATTGTTTGGAAAATCCCACATGCTACGAAACCCCCGACAAGTGCATAAATTAGGATGGGTTGATCTACAGAGAAGCCCCACTCTTGTTTCTTGATGGTTCTTACACCTAATATTTTGACCCCCTCTGCCCTCAGCTGTGAATTTTAATTTTTTTATTTTTTATTTCTTTTTTTCTAGGCATATATATATATATATATATATATATATATATATATATATATATATATTATCCATAAGATCTGAAGAAATCCTGTTAATTTTTTTTCGTGTTTTTTGATTTTATAAAAAACACATAACAGGATGGAAATAAATTTATAATCCTAATGTGACCGGTTTGTATTTTTTCTTAATGAATATATATATATATATATATATATATATATATATATATATATATATATATATATATATGTGCGCGCGCGCGTGTGTGTGTATATGTGTGTGTGTGGTTAGGCAGCAGTTGTTCATTTAAGCATGCTTGATTAAAGAGTAAAGAAGTAAAAACACATTGTGTCTGTATAATCCAATCAAGATCCTTTCGAATTCCTGATAAGTATCTTGGTTTCAGATTGGAATTGGTGGATGAATTTAACAAAATTGTCCCGAGCGCTTTCGAACCATTTATAGACCATCATCAGGGGCTGCTTGCATGTGTACAGAGTGTTTTTTAAAATGAGTTTAGAAAGTTTTTTTTTTTTGTGGGGGGTTATTACATAACAAATCTATGCAAACGCAGAGTTGGATAAAACCGAGTTGCTGATGAATTTAAAAAACAGAACGTTATCAACGGAAATAGAATATTATCAAGACATACGGGATATTAAAAAATGAGGTTAGTTAATTGAAAATGTTAACCACAAACTATTCGCTAAGAAATCATGTATATAATATATATCTATAAACAGGATTTGACATTAGATAACCCAGAAGGTTTGATATACGATAAAACATAACCAAATTAATCATTCAACAAACACATTATATAAAAGATTTGGTATTGAATATGCCAGAAGAGTTGATATGCCATTAAACAAAAGAACTTTGACCATAACTGTATATTTTAGAATAAACAAAATGTCATGTATGGCTTCCGTTATATCGTAATAGTTTCTAGTAATAGTTTTCGTTAGTTGAAATGACGATACAAGGCTTCGTGGGTAACCAACACTTTACCACCATTTTACCAACCAAAGTGAATTTACTCTGTGAGAGACGAAAGATGAGAAAAAAAGAGAGAAATTCTAAGTTGTTAGATTATTTCAACTTCAGCATTTGTTATTCATTGAAGCCTTAAACTTCACACAAATTCACTTCCTTGGAGACATTGTTTTTTCATCATGATATCACTTCTCTTGTTAATGGTTTGATATTCTGATCGACACTTCCACAACTAAACGAGATACAATTACAGCATATTTACTTCTTTCTTTCTTTCTTTCTTTCTTTTTCACTCTATTCATGTCTATGATTATTCATAACTATTTGTCTATTCATATCTATTTATCAGCGGGACTCTCTTTATGTAATGTTTAGTTATCAAGGCTCTTACTAACAGATTTGTTTCTCGCTAGCTGCCCTCTCTTACAGCTAAACTAACCTGAGTTTACTGACTGCCTTATCTATCTATCTATCTATCTGTCAACTGATGAAACCCAATAACGTCGAAACAGCTGTCCAGAGGTTCCGTATTTCGCACGTAATGCTTTCAAGATTTTCTGGTCATGGTATTTCAATTAATAAAATAATTCCTCCACTTAAAGAAAAAAAAAACTAGTTAAACAGTATCAGGTATTCCTATAAAATCCTAATTACTTCCCTACAAATA
Source organism: Sepioteuthis lessoniana (assembly GCA_963585895.1). Taxonomy (NCBI): domain Eukaryota; kingdom Metazoa; phylum Mollusca; class Cephalopoda; order Myopsida; family Loliginidae; genus Sepioteuthis; species Sepioteuthis lessoniana. The sequence goes on along the minus strand of OY757925.1, from coordinate 75,539,008 downwards.
ACTCTGATTCAGAAACTTTGAATTCTTGAGAGTTTTGTTGCCATTACTTCCAGGTCAACTCTGACCTGTGATTGTATTTTAGTATCTCATATATGAGTTAAATAGATCTGATTGAGATCATGTTTCAAATAATATTGAGCAATATTAATACATTGTCTCTTAAACATATATAATCCAAGCAATGGATAATCTATCTGTTTAAAATGATTGAAGATAATTTTGGGGTCAAATAGATCTAATGGAAAATGATATCTCAGTAAGCTAAATTGATCATTTCATGGAGATTTGGTCTAACTTTTGCCACGTGTACATTTTAATTTTGCCACATGAGTAAACTAGGCAGATTGATATATTTTTATGGCATATGAACCCTTGTAGGTTGTTTAATGCCAAATCCTCTTTATACATACATATATCAAATATAAATGATTTGTAAGCAAATACTTCGGAGGTAACATTTTAAACAAGCCAAAGCTCATTTGTTTGCACACAGTTAAATAGTTTCAAGTATTGCAATTTAATGTAAATAATTCAATTTGCATACAGTTAAATGGTCTCAAGTACTGCTATGTAACATTAACAATTCAATTTAATACCAGTCATTTATTTGCACACAGTTAAATGGTTACACTGTTTTGTTTGACCCATAGATGGGACCCTATAGTGTAGTACCACTTCCATGTCTGAGTGGACCTGGAAGTTATGAAAATCAATTGAAAATTCACATATACGAGTCACTGTGGAACTGAGAGTACACCAATCAACTTTTTATATTTAGATATATTTAAAAAGCAGAATTTCACCCCATGTGTACCTTAACATTTTTAAAATCATTTTCAGTTTTTAGTACAACATATCTAATCCAAGAAGTTGATAATAGTACGATTAATGTTGATAAAGAAATAATAAGAAAAGAAAAGAAAAAAAAAAGTGAGATGGTCCTTCAAAGAAAGGGATATGTATGTGCATGTGTATGCGTGTAATTGGTTGGTTAGTTATTTAGTTTTACAGCATTTTGACCCTTGTTTTCTTATTTCATCATCATCATCATGTCAAGCCGCTAGCACGGATATCCCTGACCCTCTTTTGCCACTTCTCCCTATCGTTCATCGCCTCTGACAGGTCTTCAGGGCTACATCCCGTATCCTCACATAGCTGCTGTATGTATGTTCGAGCGGGTCGTCCTGCTTTTACCCGGCCATATGCGGGGGTCCATAGGAGTACATCACTTATGAGCTCGTCTCTGCTTCTCCAGCAGTATCCTGCATGTCTAGTTCGTCTAACTTAGATAGTTTTCGTGATGGGAGGCAAGTGTCTTGTGGGGTCTTGCCGCCAGGACTTGTTCAATATTGCTCGCAACATTCTTGTTTAATTGCCGTCTAGCTTCTTCTTCAGCTGTTTTGTTAGCGTCCAAGTAGTGCATCCATACAGCAGTATCGACACGATCGCTGCCTGGAAGAAACTGCGTTTCATTTTATTGGTCAGGTCCGACTTCCATATGATCGATTGCTTATCAATAGCCGTCCATGCCTTCATTAGCCTTGTGTCAATGTATCATATCTGAATAAAGTAAGACACTGGAAATTGAACACTGATCACCTGTGAAAGGAAGTAGCGTGCTTTCAAATGATATAAATAGAGGAATCACGCTGTTAGTATGGGACTTTAGTTGTCTGTCAATTATTTTCTCTTCTTTTTATGCCCATATGATTGTTACAAACTAATATCTCTTTTGAAAAGCAGGTACATCGTTTCAAGTATATAATAATAAAAACCATTAGTTTACAGCTATAGCTTCAAGTAACACGTTTTAAATCAAATCCTTTGTACGCAATTATAAATTTTTCAGAAATTAATCATGGTAATTATTTGTGAACAATTATATCTTCAACTCCCTAACAACAATTGTACGGCCACTTACTTGCTATCACACAATCTATGTAAGTAAAACGACAAGACATGCTGGTCTGGGTTTGGTTTCTTTGTTTAATGGCATATCAACCTTTGTAGGTTATTTAATGCCAACTTTATTCTCCTAGAAGAACGGTAGTGGCACTATTTAACCCATAGCTGGGAGGATAAGGGGGTTCATACCTTTCCCCAGGGTATTTGCCCGAAAGTGAACGTAATAGCGCGACTGGAGTTCGAACCCACGTATTACGATTCCGCAGTCCATTGCTTTAACCATTACAGCACGAGGACACTCCCCAAGACATGCTGGGTACTGCTAGAAAAGCAAAAATTACTTTTATGTAACATATTTAAAATCCGTAAAATGTTCACATGCATAGAAATCCCGAAACACTGATGACTTTATTTAGTTCAGGTACGAAACGTTTATTAACTTTTTTTGACATTTAGTTATTTAACACGAGGAGAGAGAGATACAATTTTAACTATGCTGACCGTTCCATCTGACCCAACAAACGCGCGGCACATCCCGTTGGTCCCAACTGGAGTGGCCTCGTCCAGGCTCAAAAATCAACTCGCCTCACCCGCGTTCAATTCTCAACTAACTGCTTTTTTTAAAAAATCAACAAAATTCCCCGCCCATCGCTTCCGGGCATGATGTCATTCACACCCCAGTTTTCATTTCCTATCTGGGGTTTTTATTATGACATTTGTGATTGTCACATCCTCTGCACACGAGCGTGAACTGCACTCAATGTGTGCACCTGCACGTGCACGAAGCCGAATAGTTCTAAGCCTAACCAAACCGATTGATAAGATATAACCAACGAAAAATGATAATATAAAAAAAAAAAACTTTAGCAATTATCTAACATCTATACATGGAGGCACAAGTGTTGCCCGATTAATACTTGCATATATAAGCATTGTGCGGACTCTGGATGCTGTCTAGAGCAGCTTTCATGTGCGATGAACGATGGGAACGGATTGCGAGAAAGAATCATGGAACTCTGTGTTATCTGCATCATGATAATGATGATTTTCATCAATAAAGATGAATTTGACATAAAATCACCTGCGAATGCAATTAAAACTATGAACAAGAGAAATATTACAAGTTTCGTATGATGAGAGCTCTTGAATAGAAACGTGTTATTTTATCGTTCGTTTTAATTTTATCCTCATTTTTGTTTTTTTTATTGATTATTTTCTGTACACATTTCATTCTAATTTATCGCTGGTTCTAATCAGTAAAGCATCTAGGAAGTGAGAAGCATGTTTCGGTTTCTATTTTATCAGTATTATCAATGGTTACTTTTACTTTGTTTAATACGTCAGTGATATCTCATATCTTAATATTCTCATTTTAAAAGATTAAGTTAGTCTAGGTTACTTGGTTAAATGGCATATTACACGTTGTCGGTTATTTAATGTCAAATTCTACTTATAGATACGTATGATTTGTGAGCGAAAAGTCTGGAGGTAAAATTATTTTAAAACGAGGCAAAGCTCAATTGTTTGCACACAGTTAAATCGTTTCAAGTCTTCCTAGTTTAAATTAGTTATTCTGTTTATCAAATCTTCCGATCAAATTCAATATTAATAATTTGCTTCTACATATGTTAATAATAATAATGATAGTAATTTCTTTGCACTCAGTTAAATAGTTTTAAGTCTATCTAGTTACGATTAGTTATTCTGTTTATCAAATCTTCCTATCTAATTTAATATTGATAATTTGTTTGCACACAGTCAATAATAATCACAATAATTTGGTTGGATACGGTTAAAATGTTTCAAGTTTTTCTAGTTAAAATTAGTTATTCTGTTTATCAAATCTTCCGATCTAATTTAATATTGATAATTAGTTTGCACACAGTTAAAATGTTTCAAGTCTTTCTAGTTAAAATTAGTAATTTTGTTTATCAAATCTTCCGAGTTAATCTAAAATCAATATTTTTTTGCATACATTTGAATTGTTTCAAGTCTTCCTAGATAACATTAGTAATTCTTTTTATCGAATCTGCCGATATAATTCAATATTTATAATTTGTTCGCACACATTTAATAATAATAATCATTTGTTTGCACACAGTTAAAGGGTTTCAAGTCTTCCTAGTTAAAATAACAATTCTATTAATCGAATCTTCCTATCTTATTTAATATTAATTATTTGTTTGCACACGGTTAATAATAATCATTTGCTTGTATAGAGTTTTATTGTTTCAAGTCTTCCTAAACAACATTATTAATTCACTTTATCAAATCTTCCAATCTAATTTAATATAATTTGTTTGCACACAGTTAATAAAAATAATCATTTATTTGCACACAGTTAAATTGTTTCAGAATTGCTATTTAATAAATTTAAGATTAATCCCATAACGGCACAAAGTTAAATATTTCCAATTATAGATAATTATCAAACAGTTCCAATTGAACCACAGATGGCACCCTAACAGGTACTACCAGTTTAAAGACTAAAACGTCGTTTAAGGTTTAAAACGCTAAAATAAGAAAATATTTCCCAGACATTTAGTAATTTTGATATAGTATTTAATCATAATTTATAATTACGGTATCTCATTTCACACACGGCGTAGACATCTAATTCATAGCTTACTTAACAGTAATAGGTTAAATTTCGAACGTTTTTGCTTTCTACATTTTGAGTTCCATAACGATCAAAACTGTCCAATATTATTCAGAAAGACATGAGTATATTTCAGAATTATTAACCGATGGAGTTCATACATATTGAAACATCATAATTCATATAAAATACTCTAAAAAATTGTTTTTCATATCATATTTCTCTTTCATATATATATATATATATATATATACGAGGATCATTAAATAAGTTTCGAGACTTTTTTCGTATGGGCACCTTTATTGATAGTACACACATGAAACTCTAGTCCCCTTCGAAGTAATCTCCTTCGGCTGCAAGGCACTTGTACCGTTCTAACAACTTCTGGAAGGCCCCATGGAAGTCCTCTTGTGTGAGTGTGTCAATGACCTTTGTCACAGCCTCTTTCATCTCCGCAATTGTCTCATAACGACAGCCTCTGAGCTTAGGGAATAACCAAAAGTCACAGGGAGCAATGTCTAGACTATAGAGAGGATGAGGAATTGTCTTGATGCCATCTTGGTCGAATAGTCTGTGACAAGGATGGAATTGTCGACTGGTGCATTGTCCTGGTGGAAATGCCACTGACCCGATTTTAAGACTGCTGGCCTCTTCCGACGGAATCTCTTCCTGAACTCCCTTAAAACCTCAACATAGTATTCCTCGTTGACTGTCTGTCCAGTGGGAACCCAGAGTATGCAGATCATGCCAGTGCTGTCATAAAAAGGGATCATCAAACGTTTGTGGGTAGATTTGCTCTGTCTGGCTTTCTTTGGTCTGGGAGAACCAGCATGCTTCCACTGGGAACTCAGTCTCTTGGTCTCTGGGTCATGGCAGTAGATCCAGCTTTCATCGCATGGCATTTTTTCCAAGTTTAAAACAGAATTTTATTGCATATCGTTCTTCTAAAATCCAGATTGCATTTTTGAAATTCACCAGCTGTGACAATCAGGCTTTTGTAGGGTGTGTTCCAATTCCTGCTGTAGCTGTTCATTTGAACCTGAAATCATAAAAAATTGGTCAGTCTTCTAATAAGATATATAGCATTTAACATAATGAATTTTCAAGAGTCTATGACAATTTTAAATACCTGTACAAAAAAGTCTGTAATCGTATTGAATGCACCACGTATATATATATGTATATATGTGTGTGTGAAAGTAAATATGGATAAATATCCGAAGTATGAAGGAAGCAGAAAAACATAATCGAAATAGGTGAATTTATTATGATGCAAAGTCGACTTTAAAAATTTTCGGTTTCTGTAACCATCTTCAGAACTTTGATATCAGAAGAGCTCACATAGCGATGGATGTGAACAATTCTAATTTGAAAATACTGATGATTGTTACTGAAACCGAAACGTTCAACATCGACTTTACATCATAATAAATTCACCTATTTGGATTACGTTTTTTCTGCTTTCTTCATATATATATATATATATATATGTGTGTATATATATATCATTAAGAAAAAAACACAAACCGGTCACATTAGGATTATGAATTTATTTCCATCCCGTCATGCGCTTTTGATAAAATCCAAGAACACGAAAAAAAAAAATTAACTGGACTTCTTCAGATCTTATGGATAAAATAAATCAGAATATACACAGGAAAGAATGGTGGGTGGGGGTAGAAGAGAGGTGAAGAGTTTTCTCCCAATTTAGCCAACTTGCGTTTTTTATTTTATTGCCAGTTAGAATTATAGTAAATTAATTTTTGTTGTGTTTTTTCTTAATGAAATTATTGCTCTGTAATGTCTGATACATTGGGCTCTTTACCAGGAAAATCTAAATGTTCACTTTTGAACAGTTTTCTTGACCAGATGGAATTACTCCCAACTCCGGTTTAACTGGACCAGATAATACACACACACACACACACACACACACACACACACATATATATATATATATATATATATAATAAAGACCTGTTGACCAACAGAGGCCGGGTATCCCAACGCGAGAAGATGTGAGCATTGTTAGTGCCTTTGTAGAAGTTTCGCGCAAAATACACGTCCGCGATAGACTGCAAATGCACGGAGAGATGCACAAAAGTGTCATATAGACTTCCCCCTTCTTGCGCTTGCCCAGTCAGCTGGGGCTGTAGAATACACTGACTGCACCTCTGCAGAGGGGTAAGACCCCCCTAAAGAGTGTCCTGATATGACACTAAACAATCTGATGGTGAGGTTCCAGCAGTGCTGGAGCTTTGGGGAATGAGGAGTACCCCTTCATTGCCATCGCTTCCAGGTCCACTCTGGCCCGAGGCGGTAGCACCTGATAGGGTCCTATCTATGGGTTAAATAGAACTAACAGCATACTTATGCTAAAATGAATTGAGTAAACTGAATAGCTTAAAATAGAAACGTTTTTCACAATTAAACCGTACTTACACTTAAACTGCGTGCTTGTGCTTAACTGAATTATTTCAAATTGAACTATTTTTCGACATTAAAACTGTATTTACACTTAACTGAATTATTACATTTAACTGCTTAAATACTTTGAAATGGAAATGTTTTCGACAATTAAACTGTGTACTTATGCAAAACTGAACTGTTTTCTATAGAACTGATTATTTACATAGAAATGGATTTGGCGTTAAATAACCTACAAAGGTTGATATGCCATAAAACCAAGCAAACCTTCTTGCGCTTGGAGCTGATTCAAGCCCGCATTTGTTCATTTGTTCTTTTCCTCCACCCTCTCGGTTGTGTTTTGTGTGGCCGTAAAGAAATGTGTAATGATCCGGTTGGAGGTATGAGAAACCACTAGACGATCTGCTCTAATGGCCATTAGTGGTTTAAGAAAGCTGATTTAGTGGGTTTGGCCGGCGAGAGGTGTTATCACCGGTTATTTAATGCCAAATCCTGTTTATACATATCCTATTTACCCAACCCCTCCGCTCGGGCAGGATATGACACAAGCGGAGTTTAGCAGGTTTGAATTCAGAGTTTTCCTTCTCCTAAACTAGTTGCCTCACCAAGGCTGAAGAACCAAGTCTGCCCTACTATTTACCCGTAGCTGGAGGGAGAATAATTGGATTCATACCTTTCCCAAGGGTATTAGTGCTATGTGAAATGCAATCAGTCTTGTCCAGGAATTGAACTCGTATCGCCGTGTCCATATCCTGTGACGATAACCATTACACTACGGGCACCTCCTGTTTATACATATAGTTTTTATGTGAATAGTTTGATGAAAAAATGTTATACGAGTCTAAACTTATTTGTTTGTAATCAATTAAATAGGTTCAAGTATCACTATTGTGTGCACTCAGTTAAATAGTAGAGCCCACTCAGCTGGGATTGTATATTACACAACTGCTCTTCAGCAGATGGTTAAGATCCCCCCTAATGAGTGTCCTAATTATGACACTTAACAATCTGATGGTGAGGTTTCAGTAATGCTGGAGCTTTGGAGGATGCGGAGTACCCCTTCATTGTCATTGCTCCCAGGTCCACTCTGGCCCGGAGTGGTAGCACCTGATAAGGGTCCTATCTTTGGGTTAAATGAAACTTAACTGCGTACAAATGCTAAACTGAATTACTTGAAATAAAACTGTTTTGATATTTAAACTGCGTATTTATGCTAAACTGAATTGTTTGAAATAAAATTATTTTCACGTTTAAATGGGTGTGGACAAAAACTGTACAGATACTAAACTGAATTTTTTGAAATAGAACTGTTTGACTAAACTGAATAGCTTGAAATAGGAATGTTTTTTGACAATTAAACTGTGTACTGATGTTTAAACTGAATTGTATCAAAATAGATTTGGCTGGTTGGTTGTTTGGTTGTGTTTTTTATGACATATCAAAACTTGTAGGCCATTTACATCAAAATTAAATGCCAAAACAGTTCTATATTAAGATTAAACAATTTAGTTTAGTGTAAGTACAGTTTGAATGTCTAAAACAGTTCCATATCAAACAATTCAGTTTAGCATAAGTATGCAGTTTAAATGTAAGTACACAGTTTAATTGTCAAAACGTTTCCGTTTCAAGCTGTTCACTTTTGTCAAACAGCTCTAAATCAAACAATTCAGTTTAGCATAAATATGCAGTTTAGTTCAATCTAACCCATTTCTAGGGACCTATTAAGTGCTACCATTCCAGGCCAGAGTAGACCTAGGAGCAATGGTGATAATTTCAAGTATGAATGACTAAATAGTACTATTTGAACCATACATTGGTGCATGTCACGTTCAACCATACCATGTCAGAGTGGACATGGGAGTAATAGCAATGCAAGGGTATACTACATTCCCTCTGCTTAGGAGTAAGACTCTTGGTATATTCTTTCTGCCCCAGCCGATAGAAATGAAACAACTTTGAGTGTGACAATTGAAATATAAGAGAAACAGTGAATTACTTTGTTATTGTTACTTGTGAATATTGTCTTATGAATGTAAGCCATGTTTTGATAAATCGCCGTTTTCTATCGCTTATAGAAACCTCTCTGAAGTAGCGAGAAGAATGTGGATTTATGGTCAAGTTCGACTGGAAGCAGCGCTTCCTTCCAGATACCCCATGTTGAGAACCGATGAGCTTTTCCATATTTAGATAAGTATGTAATGTAACAGGATGATAGATGTTACTTTTACTGAGAACAGAGTGAGAGGTCACACCTTCAGAGATCGCAGATACACTCGAAACTCCCAAAAATCAATAAATACTTTGAATATTCAACTTCCTTTACGAGACATGGTTTGGTGTGGTGTCTTTGTTTACTTGCATATAAAGCTTTTCGGGTTATTTAATGCCAAAGACATCCAATTAGAAGAACTGTTGCCGTATAATCTAACCCAGAATAAGTAGGTTTACTATTTTACAAGTGGTTTTATTCCGAAACTGAACATAATGCTTAATATGAGAATCTAACGCATTTATTTTGATGTAGCATTTCAGCATGTCAGACACAAGGCCATGAGGACCTCCACTGTAGACTTGGAGAAGTACTATGAACCAGTTTTTTAATCAAGTTTATTGTTTTTTTAAGTTTTCGGTCGGACGATCGTTGAAATGAAATGTGTCGTATAATCCCTGACGGATACTGTGTTAACAATGGCTAATCGTCTGATGGGGAAGGTAAAATACCAAACAATCGTCTTGTTAAAACCTTGGTCACTTTATTCTTGATATTCAGTTTCTGAGGTGAGGGAAGAAAGCACAAATGAATAATGGACACAATGTGCGGGTATCTTCTTCGTTTTAGAAACCAGTTCTTCTTATGTCTTTGAATAGTTCACTAAATCTCCGAACAGTAAAACGCTCGTCTCTTCGAATCCCAGCCACTAAAGGAGACGGCAAATCGTGAGACCTATCGTCTTTTATTTGATTCAACAAAACAACCACTTCACGCTTCAGCTTCGCATGAGCAATATTCCCCAGATCAGCTCCAGCCACCTTTTAAATTGTTGATGGAGTCTGATGACCTCGGCAAGTCGTGGTTAACTACAATTATCAGAACGTGATGTGATATAACGCATATCTTGTTACACTAAACCCACCGGAAGATACGGCAAACTTTGTCAACTCGCCTATCTTCCGGCTGTTGAATTTTTGTGATAACTTATCAATTCTCACCTCGGTACTATTCACTTACATTGTTGTAAATAGACGCGTTTTTATAATATAACCATAGTCTTAATTCATCTAGTGGGAGAATACCATCAGCTGCTCGTAAACAATGACCAGAGAGTGGTTAAGAGCTGTGAGACCGAATCCCTTTAAGAGCGAGGGAGATAATAAGACATCTAGGGTAAGAGTCATATTTCATCTAAAAAGAAAACCTTGATCTCTTGGTACATTTTAAAACCTTTCCATGCCAAGAAATCTTGAATGTTTGGTCGGACTTGGGTTAGAAATAGGTAAGCCTTAACTTTGCAGGACTTCTTTCTTCTTTACTAAACTCTTCCCTCTCTCTTTTCTCCAAACAGAATTAAATCCGTTTTCAGATGGCACATTGTCAGCTCAAAATATTCACAAAATTATTTACTTGACCCTAAGAGTAAGGTGTGCTTCTGAAGGGGTAACATCTCCAATCGTGAATTAGACTACGTAATAAATAACAGTTGCTCCAGTATTACTTTGAAAATCTAGGCAAATTGAACAGCGCAAATACCATACCCATATCAAAATTGATTGGGGGTATTTAAATACTAGAAAAGCACTAAAAATAACTGAATGAAGTATATATATATATATATATATATATATATATATATATTCAGAAGGAATATCATATTTTTTTTAATCATCTGAGTTTATTTTTAAAAGTAGTGCTTGTATCGTAACGTTTATTTTCGCTGGAAGTGGACTTCGCTGTGTTCAAATCCTGAGTAAGGCTGTCTGTATTTCATATGGTGCTGGTATAACTAGCAAAGATATGCATCCGACTGTACCTCCTCCAACTATGGGAAACTGGGCTCTTTATCCTTGCTTTGGAAACAAATACTGGAAATGAAAAACAGAATTTAAAGCAGACCTGGAGAGGGATGGGCATTGTTAGGTAATTTGTACCCAATATATAAGCCGCATAAGTTGCGATCACACAACCAAACTAGTTAACCTAATATGTTTTTTAGTCTTATCTTTGAATGATTTGAATGTTTTTAGCGATTTTATTCTAAGTAACGTCGAATGGGATCTGCAACTATGTTTCACCCTTTAAGTGGTGTAATATAGAAAAGCAAAGCTATAAAATTTTTGATACGGCCTTATTCATAAAGTTTAACATACTTGCAACGTGATGAAGGTCAGCAGAAGAAAATCTACAAAACTTTGTTCTTAAATAAATAAATAGGATATTTGGGGAGATTTTGTTTTAAGGAATATATATATATATATATATATATATATATATATATATATGCTTTGTTTTAAAAGAAAAATGTTAGCATCTTTTCTTTTTTAGACTCTGGTGAATTTCGGTTGCATCCTAAAAGAATCCCTTTGTTACATATTCCTGCCCCTTATGAAGTAGAGTTTAGATTGGTGTGATATATCATGATCAAGTCATGTTAGCATTGGTCTTATCTGTTAAACGAAACGACCCCGTAACCCAAAGTATAAATGTCCTGTCTCTCGAATATCGTCGAATTGTCTAGAAGATTTTAGAGAATTCTAGTAACAGTGCGATGGATATAAAAGCCTGTTCCAATTCAGAAGGAGAGGTGATTACCCTCTAGCCTGCAGAGTAGAGAAATTCTTGGCCAAGAGTCGGGATTTTACCCTCAGGATTTGAAAAATATGGAAGAGCATAACATCCTGGCGCCCTGGCATTTTTCCAGTATCAGCCTCGATAGCAGTAACGTTACATTGGTGTTTATTTGTAAAAATGTCGTACCAGGCTAAGCATAAGTCGGATATGTGGTAACTGAAATATGTCCCGCACTTTATTATCGGTGTGAAACTTCTTTCAGGAAAATTTTCAAATAAGTAAAACCCGAAGGATATTGTCGAATCTATCAAGGAAAGATATATTTTAGCTTACCAGTTACCTGAAATTAAAGCCGGTCTTGTTGCTCCATGAGTTAACACGAACTGAGACTCTTAAAAATACCTAACCTACTCACCGTAAGAGTCACGTGATTGACCGTTTGTTATTGGACATAAAGCGAGCCACTGGGTTTACTTTATATCTCATCTTCTTTGTGGTATTTCATTACTAAAAGTTTTTGTTTGGTTTACTCTCTTTTCATGACATATGAACCTTCGTGGGTTATTTAATGCTAAAGTCATTCTTGTAGAAGAACAACAGTAATACATCCAAGTCATATCCCTTTTAATCTCTCTCTCTCTCTCTCTCTCTCTCTCTCTCTCTCTCTCTCTCTCTCTCATATATTTTATTACCTAATCTATCTGCAAGACCTGAATATGACACATGGTAAAGTTTTTAAAACAGGGTTCATCAGAGTTTTTCTTCTTGTTGCCATCCCAGGGGTAAAGAGCTTAGCTTACCCTACTGTTTAGCCATAACAATAAAAAGTAAACTTTTCCCAAATGTATAAGCGCAATGGGAAATTCAAACAGCCTCATCCAGAATTTGAACTCGAGTCACCGTGCCCATTAGACCACGCGTGTCAACCCATCAATCTCTCCCTGTACATATATATGTATATTGAACGTGAACTATGTAGAACTTTGTCTCGACTTTCCAATGAATCTGACGTTATCATCTCCTTTTATAAATCAAATTATTGTAATTGAATTACCGATTCTTCTACACGGACTTCACGCGTGAATTTCACGGAAATTCTATTGACTTTAAGTGTAAAGACGTGTCATCGAGTCGATTAATTTAAATGTTACTTTATTACATGAAAAGTTCCTTGCTGGAAAGTAATGAATGCAACAAAGATTTAAGCTCAGTCCGTTACTCACAGTTTCCTGTGTGGCACGCAATCCTCAGAAGGAAAAGAAGAATACCGAGAATTGGGAGATATAAAATAAAAGAATTAATCGCGTGTCATGACGTTTTTGTTTCGTTTGTTTGTTTTTTTTGGTGGGGTTTGATGAAAATAAATCTAAACAAAAAAATGAAAATTATCGATTTGTTCGACCTGGACCAGTGCAAAATACACGGAAATATAAATTTCAACAACAGGTCAATCAAGTGTTTCATGACACAGAAAGAATTATTTATATTTCTTGACTTGGAAATTATTTCATTTATTATCAAAGAGATTTGATTTTTAATGTAATCTTTCGAAGAAATTCATTTCTGTCAGATACATCCTTATTGACCTAAAAGAGAAATTTCTGTATATAACTGTGTATTTTGACTTATTGAATGATTGATTTTAACGACGCGACAACCTGTTTGATGTTATTTCATGCCGAGATGTCATAGAATTGCGTTCCTTGTGGGTTTGTATTTATATTTTTTGTTTAGTTATTTTTAGGTGCATTTGCTGAAACCATGCTCTACGTCAAGGCAGACAAAACAGAATACATTAACTTTAATCAAAGAGGCGACATCTCCACACTAAAGGGTGGTCCTTTGAAACTAATGGATAAGTTCACCTACCTCATCAAACGAGAATGATATCAACACGCAACTAGCAAAGGAATGGACTGCTAACGATAGCCTATCAGTCATATGGAAGTCAGACCTGACCGATAAAATAAAACGCAGTTTTTTTTTCCAAGCAGCAGTCGTGTCGATACTGGTATAGGGATGCACCACATGGACGCTAAATAAACGTATGGAGAAAAAGCTTGACGGCATTTACACAAGAATGCTACGAGCTGTATTGAATAATTCTGGGAGGCAACACTCCACAAGACAGCAGCTGTACGGCCATCTACCACCACTCGAAAACTATCCAAAGTAAACGAACTAGACATGGGGGACACTGCCGGAGAAGTAAGGACGAATTCATGAGTAATATACTCCTGTGGACCCCTTCACATGGATGAGCAAAGGAATGATGACCAGCAAGAACCTCTGTTCCGATACAGGATGTAACCTGGAAGACCTCCCGGGAGCGATGGACGATAGAGACGGGTGGCGAGAGAGGTTCAGAGAGATCCATGCTGGTAGTGCCTCATTAGGATGATTATTTCTTTGGGGTTCTCGCACAGTCAAATGATATCAAAAATTTCTAATAGAAATACAGACCAGTTGGCTGGAGCTGTTGAATACCCTGACTGCATTTCTGCAGAGGGGTAAGACTCCCCACCAAGTGTGTCCCAGATATGACATTAAATCATCTGATAGCGAGGCTCTAGTAATGTGAAATCTTTAGGGAATGCAAAGTATCCATTTATTGGCATTGCATCGGTTCCACTCTGGCCCGGAGTGGTAGCACCTGAAAGGGTCCTATCTATGGGTTAAATCAGTATGTTTGACATTTAAACTGAATGCAAACAAATGACTTATGCTAAATTGAATTGTTTGAAAAAAATAACCGTTTGATCATTTAACTATGTGTAAATAAATGACTGATGTTTAATTGAATTGTTAGTGATACATAGCAATACTTGACAATATTTAACTTTTTCGTTTACTTTGGTTTCTTTTTTTAATGGCATATCAACCTTTTTAGGTTATTTAATGCCAAATCCATCTTTCTAGAAGAACAACCATGTTGCTATTTAACCCATAGCTGGGAGGATAAGGGGGTTTATACCTTTCCCAAGGGTATTTAACTTTTTCCTACGCTAAATAGAATTATTTCGTTTGGTTTGGTTTTATGCCATATCAAAAATTGTTGGTTATTTAATGTCAAATCCAGAAACGTAAATATCATTTTTCATTATATGAATTTTTTAAAATATTTATTCTTTATTGCATAAACATGAAGGATTTTAAAAAAGATTAAGATTTAAAAAAGAATATTCTCATATTATTAAATAATATTTCTGATTAATATATATATATATATATATATATATATATATATATATATATATATGCATCTGAATAAAGCAGCTGTTTATTTCTTTAACACATGGAAGAATGTAGAAATAAGAAAAAAAATGCTATTTCTATTTGATAATACTCGAAAGGCCAATCGTGACCAAAGTCGACTGCTCCAGGAAAATCACCGACTCGTCAAATAAAGTTAATGTTACCTAGAGAATCTGTTTCAAAAGATGGACCTAAATCAAATATCTAGTCAAATACTGCCACATCAAAACAGGCACAACCACTTCGTTCTGGATCTCTAAGTACAATTTCACATCTTAATATAGCACTTTTTCTGCTCATCTATTTTGAGCCATTTTCAAGAAACTAAACGGAAAAAATAAAGCAACAGGCGTTCAAACTCTTAAGATGAGTAAGCTTGTATTTCTCCTCTCAACTCAGACCCTCAGCTATTACAGCCAGAACAGTCATCATTGATTACGCTACAGTATAATTGTCCAAACCTTAAATACACACACACACACACACTCCTTCTCTCTCTCTCTCTCTCTCTCTCTCTCCCTCTCTCTCTCTCTGACCGTCAGCTGGGGCTATAGAATACACCAACTGATTTTCTGTAGAAGGAGAAGAATCTGATGATGAGGTTCCAGTAATTCTGGAGCTTTGGGAAATGCGGATTACCCCTGCATTGGTATTGCTCCCAGGTCCACTGTTTGGGTTAAATAGAACTAAACTGTGGTTTCTTGAGTTTACTTTTTTTGCATTTAAACCGCGTATTTATGCTAAACTGAACTGTTTAAAATAGTTCTGTTTTGGCATTGAAACTTTACTTACACAAACTGAATTTTGGCCAGTCGGCTGGGGCTGTAGAATACACTGACTGCACCTCTGCAGAGGGGTAAGCGCTGGAGCTTTGGGGAATGCGGAGTACCCATCATTGCCATTGCTCCCAGGTCCACTCGGGCCCGGAGTGGTAGCACCTGATAGGGCCCTACCTATGAGTTAAATAGAACTAACGGCATACTGATGCTAAGATGAATTGTTTGAGTAAACTGAATAGCTTGAAATAGAAATATTTTTGACAATTAAACCGTACTTACATTTGAACTGCGTGCTTGTGCTTAACTGAATTGTTTGAAATAGAACTGTTTTTTCGATATTAAAACTGTATTTACACTTAACTGAATTGTTACATATAACTGCAACTGTTTTTTGACATTGAAACTGTATTTACGCTAAACTAAATTGTTTAACATAGAACTGTTCTGACATATAACTGTGTGGAAACAAAATCTGTACTTTTCAAAACTGAATAAGCTGAAGTAGAATTGCTTGACTAAACTGAATAGCTCGAAATAAAAGTGTTTTTAAACTGTACTTACATTTAAAACTGCGTGCTTTTGCTAAACTGAATTGTTTTAAATTGAACTATTTTTGACACTGAAACTGTACTTACACTAAACTGAATTGTTATATATAACTGAATAGTTTGAAATAGAAATGTTTTTGACAATTAAACTGTGTACTCATGCTTAACTGAATTGTTTTAAATAGAACTGATTATTTACATAAAAATGGATTTGGCGTTAAATAACCAACAAAGATTGATATGCCATAAAACCAAACCAAACCAAACCAAACAAACTGAATTATTTAATATAGAACTGTTTTGACATTTAACTGTGAGTAAAAAAATCTGTACTTATACTAAACTGAATTAGCTGAATTAGAACTGCTTGAATAAACTGAATAGCTAGAAATAGAATTTTTTTTATAATCAAGCAGTGTAGTGATGCTAAACTGAATTGTTTAAAATAGAAGTGATTATTGCATAAAAAGGGATTTAGCGTTGAATAACCTGCAAAGGTTGACATGCCATAAAACCCGAACAACCAACCAACTAACACCCCCCCATATATATATATATATATATATATATATATATATATATATATATATATATATATATATATATATATATAAACAAGTCTTTTAAATAATGATTTTTCGTAATCCAGGAAAGTCATCAAATCGTGGCTAGTTAACCAGGATAAAATCTAAAATATGTTATATATATATATATATATATATATATATATATATATATATATATATATATATATATATATATGATTGTGTGCGTTTGTGTTAGCATGAATGAAATTTCACGCTGATTTCTTAAATATATTTTCCTTGTAATACTCTTAGTAGCATAACTAATTGTGAAATGTCTTTATCCGTATTTTTCGAAAGCCAAATACTCCAGCCTCTTTTTGCCTTATCAAAGATAGGCGTCTCTACAGAGCGGGTATCAATTTCCAATCTTTATCGTTGCAACGAAGGGATGAGATCGAAATGTTCAAGCCTTCCAGGTTTATATTCATCAGCAGGTAAGGAAGGTAGTCGATATCTTCATTTATAAAGAGAACACACCATCTTCAGTAAGATATGATTTGTCCTCAGTGTGAAGATTCTGGCCCTGTCCTTATCTTCTATTTCCCTCGATGAGATTGACAAAAACTGCCCATCAAGTAGACACGTCATTTGCATGTCTGACTTCTAAAGCGGAGAGAAAAGGTTGCTTTATTACATATAATTTTAGAAGGAAACAAGAACAAGTCATATAAACACACATAAACAACAGGCATTCGTGGTGTAATGGATACAGTCGTAGGAACTGGACAAGGCGGTACGTGTTCAAGCACTGGACGATTCTCTTTGCATTTTATATAATGCAAATACTCTTGGGAAAGGTATGAATACAATTATTCTCCTTCCAGCTATGGGATTAGTTGGCAGGGGCTGTAGAATACACCGACTACTTCTCTGAAGTGGGGTGGCATATCAGCCATTGTAGGTTATTTAATGCCAAATCTGATTTATACATATTATAAAATTTGTAAACACATTTTGTTGATAATATTATTAAACATGCCGAGGATGCTATTCCTCTCACAGATAAATGTTTTCCAATATTGCTTTGTAACAGCTATAATTTCACATCAACCATTTGTTTGCACACAGTTTAAACATCAAACAGTTCTGTTTGACTCATAAATAGGGCCCTATTAGGTGCTACCATGTAGGGCCAGAATAGACCTCGAAGCAATGGTAATAATGTAAAATAATTTGGGATTTTAGTTATTTTAGTAGTACATGGGTTTTCTAGTCAAACTTGGGGTTCAAGTTGAGAGAGGGGTTCCTCTTGTAACGGTCAAGGTTCGAGTAGTGTTTTGTATCATGGACACGTCAATTCATGTAATAATGAGCAAATTATAAGACGGACAATTTTACTTTAGAATCAGCTGTTAGCTCATATTCTTAGATAAATAAGTGGATTGATATCAGCTGATTTTTGCAATGATACATCACTAAAGGACTTAGTGACGATGCGTGATTGAACGATTTGGTAAGAAATAATTTCAGGAAGATATATAAGAAACAGATTCAAAGATGAAAAGGCTAGGAGCAGAGGGCAGAGATCAGGGCAGAGGGAAGACCCCAGAGCAGACAATGTGGACAGCAACGAGACCAGACCCAGGGGAGCTAGGCCGCGAAAGTAACTGCTGCAATGTCTTCCTATTTCGTCTCGCGCCTATATAATCTATCTCTCTATCAGATTGGTTAACTCTATCTCTCGTTTTTTCCCGATTGATGTAAACGATGCAGCCTCATATAAATTTTTCTATCATGCAAACCAACAGACAGTGTTTTGTGGTCGTCACTTTATACCACGGATCCCAATAAAACCAAAAGTGTAACGTTAGTGTTTTAAATTTGGGGCAGTAGTGTTATAAAGAAGTAGTAGTCCACGTCTTTCAAATCTCCAGCATTACCGGAGCCTCACCATCAGATTGTTTAATGTCATATCCAGGACACTCGTTGGGAGAGTCTTACCCTTCTTCATTCTACTGCCCCTGTTCACTGGGCTATTCAAAACTTTGGATTCAGTATGTTTTTCCTTTCAACAAAATTTCTTAAATCGCTTCTTCGGATTTACCAAAAAATCCGACTTTTCTTTTCTCGTTAATAAATTTAAACGCTTGTGGAAATCCTTGTCGTGAGAAAGGATAAATACCAACGAGTATCTAACACCTTCTATTTATTTTCCTCGAACAAAATCATGGATCAGAATAGAGCAGGTTTTCATCAACAAAACACATTCTTATAGAATGCAGAATTTTTGCTATTATCAGAAAGTGATTTTTCAAAGTAAATAACTTAACCGATCTGTTCGAGAACGTCAAAATAGATGACATTCTGTCCTTCTTGAGAGAGACAGAGTTGTACCAAAAAATATGACAACTTAAAACTGGTTAATATTGTGCAAACAAATGAAATCCTGCTAATAGAAAATTCTGCCTACCTTAATATTCGTTTTGTAATCTTTGGTTGAATATGTATGTAAATATAGACAGAATTTGGCGTTGAATGACCTACAAAGGTTGATATGCCATAAAACGCAAACAACCAACAAACAAAAATCTGCAAAATAATTTCCCAGCAAAATTACAACATATGGATATTTAATTTTGACACCGATGAAGAGAACCTACAAATCATGATGATAATAAAGTCACTTTAGAAGTAGTGCTTGCTATTTATTTCGATGAAAATTACAACAGACATAGAATTAAAAGAACAACGCTGGAAAAAGTAAGTTTTCAGTCACATAGTAACATCAATAACTATTCATTTTTATATTTTAAAAATTTGCAGGCCAAACTGCTTAGAATGTTGCTTTGAGAGTAATGCCTTTTTTTAAAATTATGTTGTTTAACAGGTTCAGATACACAGTTTGGTAGGTTGGTGCGATATTTTTACGTAATATTAACGCTTGTTGGGTAATTTGATGCCGAAGTCAGTATTTTTGGCCAAAAATCATATATCGTTTTGTAGGTAATACTACAAAATGATAATTATTTGCAAACAATTATAGTTCACGTAACTATTTCGATTATGAAAATAATTACCTTTTTTTTGGCCTAGAGTTTTAAGTAATTGATTCTTTATTACTACTAATAATAATACTAATACAACTAATACTACTAATAATAATAATAACTATCACCCCGCTAATGAGAGTTGGGTGCTAGGGTAGGATCAAGTAAAAGAAAGATAAACAAATTAACAAGATACCTGGTTGTCCCAACCAACATAAATATTTCTTTTAATTGATCTTTGCGGAACTGCATGTCACCGAAGGAGAGTACGATCAATATGATAAAAAAAAATTATACCCAGAAGACATTATTGAGAACGGCCAGAATACTGAGAAGAGTGCTGGAGACTTGAGGAGACTTGCTGTCACTCAAACTCCAGCGAAAAACCATCAGCTAACGCTGACGTGAAAAACTCAAAAGGGTAATAATAATAATAATAATAATAATAATAATAATAATAATAATAATAATGGTAATAAAGTACCTCGACCTTGCTAGAGAATTGAAAAAACTGTAAAACATGAAAGTAACGATTGTGCCAATTGTGATTGGTGCGTTAGGCACAGTAACTAAAAGATTATTAAAGGGCCTGGAGGACTTGGAAGTTAGCGGACGGGTAGAGACTATCCAAACGACAGCATTGCTGAGGACGGCCAGAACACTGAGACGAGTCCTGGAGACTTGAGGAGACTTGCTGTCACTCAAACTCCAGTGAAAAACCATCTGCTAACACTGATGTGAAAAACTAATAATAATAATAATAATAGAAAAGCCCGGAGGAAGACTGATTACAGCCACCAGAAACAATACCAACAACACGAGGAGCAACAAAACAAAAAACAAAACAAAAACAAAAACAAAAAATAGAAAATAAATATTGGAAGGAAAACAACTTTCTGAACGTTTTAAACAAGTGACATCTCACACGAGAAAATGTGAATGTGGCTAAGAAAGGGAAACTCTTTGAGAGAAACTGAATCGGATAGCAGCAGATAGCATTGCCATCAGGACGAATCATATCGAAGTAAGAATAGATAAGTCACACCAAAACAGCAGATATAGGTTATAGGGAGATAGATACGAAACTATCAATCACATAAGCAAGTGCAGCAAACTAACACAGAAAGAATATAAGAATAGACACGACTGAGTGAGCAAGGTGATCCTCTCGGAATTGTGAAAGAAATTGAAATTTGATCACACAAACAAATATTATATGCACAATCCAGTGTGTGTCCTGAAAAATGTGACGCAATAACCTCTCTGGGATTTTGAGATACAAACCGATCACCTAATCTCGGCCAGACGACATGACCTTATAATAAACAACAACAAAAAAAAAGAACTTGTAGAATTGTGGACTTTTCTGTCCCAGCTGACCAGAAAGTAAAATTGAAAGAAACTGAAAAGAAAGATAATTTTCTCGACCTTGTTAGGGTATTTCAAAAAGCTGTGGTACAAGAAAGTGACGATTATACCAATTGTAACTGGTACACTTGATACAATCACCGAAGGATTGGTAAAGGGACTGGAGGGCTTGGAAATAATAGGGTGAGTGGAGACCATCCTGAGTACTGCAGCATTGAGATAGGCCAGAATACTGAGAAGAGTCCTGGAGACTTGAGGAAACTTGCTGTGACTAAAACGCCGGTGTGAAAAACTCTAATAACAATGATAATAATAATACATATAAAATCAATACACTAAATATTGTACAAGAAACTATAATTCGACCAAGTTCACAAATGCTATTTTCAAAAACCAGAATTTGTTTTAGAAAATGCGGGACATAATTATAGGTGGATTATACAATCTCGTCCAGAAAGCCAGTCTTAGTTCTCATTAACAAGAAGAAAAAATAAATGGTAATAAGGAGGATTTACTCTGTCTAGTGAATCGTAGAGCGAAATCAAGGGAAAGCGAAAACAAGGACAGATACAAGAACCTTGCCTAAGAGATGTATAAACCCTGAAACATAATGGTAACAAGGATACCGATTGTAATCGGTGGGATGGTCCACAAAGCCCTAGAAAAGTGACTCTTAATTGATAACATTCACTTGCCCAGTCAGCTAGGGTTATAGAATACACTGACAGCACCTCTGCAGAGGGGTAAGATCTCTCCAACGAGTGTACTTGATATGACACTAAACAATCTGATGGTGAGATTTCAGTAATGCTGGAGCTTTGGGGAATGCAGAGTACTCCTTCATTGCCATCGCCCACAGGTCCACTCTGGTCAAGAGTGTTAGCACCTAACAGATTCCTATCTATGTGTTAAATAGAACTAAACTGTGTACTTATGTGAAACTGATATTTTAAAATAGAACTATTTTGACATTTAACCATGTTTAAACAAAAAAAACAAACAAATTCTACAATGAAAATATAACTCTTTGACTAAACTTAATAGCTAGAAATAGAACTGATTATTTGTAAAAGATTTGATTTGGCTTTGAATAACCTGCATAGGTTGATATGACATAAAAACCAACCAACCAACCAACCAACCAAACAAACAAACAAAAAAGATAACATTTACACCAGAGCATTACGGAAATCGACTAGAATACTTGGTACAGTCCTGAAGACCTGAGGAGACTTGCCAATACCTACATTTCAGTAAATACACTCATAAAAACTAGTGTGAAAAACTCACAAGGATTAAAATAATATTAACACATTTTTGACGAGTAAACAGCTTCAATTAAGTATTATCGTGTGAAAAACTCACAAGGATTAAAATAATATTAAAAATAATTTGACGAGTAAACAACTTTAATTAAGTATTATCGTCAAACAATAATATTTCTAAAAACTAAAGAACACTTTCTCTAATTGCTAGATATAAATCAGTAAAAGAAATAAAATGGAAGAAACATCAATAAAAAAAATGAAATGATTTATTTAAAAAAAATCGATTATGACATCTATACAATAATGTCTGTATAATAAATATGATTGGGCAATAAGAGAATTATCAAGTAGAAAAATATAGTCATTATATACCCTGCTTTATTTCGTCAAGCTTATAGGTCTCAAGTTTCTTACGGTATCTGCGGTTCCTAAGTGGACATTCATCAAAGTACGGAGGAGGCTAATCGGTGCTTAACTTTGATAATTTCTCGAGAACCGGTGCTTTTAGTGAGACTAAACCGGAAGTCAAATATAGCTGCATTGTCGGATTTGGATACCTGCTTCTATTTGCCTCTGGTAATCTAATGGATAAGGCAGGTGCCACGGAAAGCTAGGCTTCTGGGGATAAAGGGAAGCAACGTCAAATATTGCTTTGAGGCTTATTCTTGAATTATGTTCTATACTGCTTAGTTAGTGACTGTGTAATAATGATACGAAAGTTGCAATAAAAACAGAGGAGAAAAGGAAAAAAGAATGAAGTAAAAGTAAACCTCGTCAAAAGTTGTGTTCAAAAGTATTGAGACTGAATCTGTATTTACCAAGACAGAAATGAACAATGAAGGAAAAAAAATAATTTTCTTCAAGATACGACTTATGTTTAAAAAGTGTCAAGACTACATCTGTATTTGCAATGACAGAAATTGTTAATGAAATAAATATTAATTTTCTTCAAAACAGTGAGTATATATATATATATATATATATATATATATATATGTATATATATATATATATATATATATATATATATATATATATATATATATATGTATGTATGTATGTATGTATTATGTATCTCTCACGTAAGGTTGAGCAGAATATTTTTAATAAACAATCGTGACATTTTTCTGGAACAATTTCAACCTAATAGGATTATCTGAAAGAAAAAATATTCAAGTTTCTTTTTTGATATGTCGATTAATCTTTGCTAGTAACAATTGTCGTTTATGAATATTCGTTGGTTTGTTTGTTGGTTTGTTTGTTTGTTGGTTGGTTGGTTTCTTATTACATTTCAACCCTTATGAGTTGTTTAAAGCCAAATACTGATTATATATAAATTTACCCAGCCCTTCCTTTAGGGACAGGATGCGACACAAATTCAATACTTTTTAAGCGGAATACCGCAGACTTGAATTTACATTTCTTTTTTCCTTATAAAAGAATATATGAGTAACCCAGGCTAGAGACCCCAGTCTGCTCTACTATTTACTCATGGGTATGGGAGAGGAGAAATATTCGTTACTTTTCCAAGAGCTTTAGCTCTTAGGTGAATGCAAACTGCTTCGTGTAGAATTTGAACTCAAATTGACGTTTCCATATCCAACGATAACCGTGCCAGTGTCAACTGGTACTTCAACTAGCTTATATATATATATATATATATATATATATATATGCACACACTCATATTGGTGAATATTCAAAAAATGTTTATTCTCAAATTAAGGAAGTACTCAGGTACAGGTAAAAAATGTAGGGTAAACGAAAAGGACACTGTTATTTCACGGCCTTAATCGGCATGTGGCTGTGAGATAACAGTTTCTTTCATCCATATATATATATATATATATATATATATTCATGAGTTGTGTTATAAAAATGATCGACGCTGGAACTGTCTTTATCAATAGAGAACGATGACTCATACGTTTTCTTTAAAACAGTTCTCTACATTATTCAGTAAGCTTATTTTCTTGAGATGCACATTAGTTGAAAGTCCCAGAATCTCCTCTTCTGACATAGTCTTTGTCTGTATCATCGTATTTCTTGTGCTGTTTTTTCCTTCCTTAAATTTCAACATTTGAAAAGAAAGTTGTGCGAGGTTATGTCAGCTGAGCATGAAGACATGCGCTCTTTTAAAATCCAACCATAACCTGTAATAAACTGTTGAATTAAAGGCATTGATAATTTGCACGAATTCGGTTAAAGGAAATCTAGACGTCTGGACATCGCCCCTTTTGCTATATAAATTATTCAACTATGATCACGTCTTAATTTAATTTTTGAATCTAAAAATTTGAACTGAATCAAAGCTCACTTATGAACTTTTTTTGTTTGTACCCCAAATATTTCAATTTTTTTTTGTAACCAATTTATTTTATATTCTTTTTATTTCAACTGACAATTTTGAAATTTATCCGATTGCAACTCCTGTATTTCAAGTTTTTTGGATTGCACCCAATATATTTCCAATATTTTTGATTGCAACCGAAGTATTTCGAATATTTTGGATTGCAACCCACAGTATTTGAAATTTTTTGGATTGAACCCTACGCATTTTAATTATTTTTAGATTGCAATCGACGTATTTCCAGATTTTTGGATTGCAACCCAACATATTTAAAATTATTTGGATTACACCTCCCGTATTTCAAATTTTTTTATTGTACCCCGTGTATTTGAATTTTTTTTCTAATGAACCCCTCTTGTTTCAACTTTTGGATTGCAACCAGCGTATTTCAAATTCTTTGGATTGAAACTGATGTATTTTAAATTATTCGGATTGCGCCCCACGTATTTTAAATTTTTTTGATTGCAGCATAATATTTTACATTTTTTGGATTACACCCCACGTATTTCAGATATTTTGATTACACCCCACGTATTTCATATTTTTTGGATTACACCCCACGTATTTCGAATATTTTGGATTCCAGCCCACGTATTTTAATTTTTTTGGATTGCAAGCAATATATTTCAAAATTGTTAGTACTCTGATTGATAATAAAAAAACTATTAGTTTTCTACAGATCCTCGTAAAATTTAACCCTGGGAACGGGTTTAAAATACACTGATTGTATCTCCTGCTAAAGAGTAAGACCCGCCCACAGACACCATAATGGTTTGTCCCGCACACGGCACCAAATTTAATCTAATGAGAAGGCTCCAATTCTAAAGCCGTTGAGGGTGTATCTTACAACTTCATTGCCAGTCTTTCTCTTATTCAGTGTGATTGCACCTATTAGGGTCCTATCTTTTTGTCAAATACGTTTAAAAATTATTCGTTTTCGATAAGACCTTGTGCAAAAAACTTTTGAAACAACCACACAGAAATATTAATATGTAAGCATAATAAATACGGTTTCCTGACTTCTACACATAAAATAACCCTAGAGAACTTGACATGCCGTTTAAATCAATTAATTGAGTTGTTAACTCAGATTTCGCTTCTGAATGCCAGCCTGTTTAGTACCTTCAAATTTCGCTTGATAGAGGGTGATGGTAAAGAAGCTTCTTTTTTTGTACTTATACGTACAAAAAAGAAGCTTGTTTATCACCACGCTCTATCAAGCGAAATTTGAAGGTATTTTGTAGTATGATTAATCCTCAAAGGATGGACAAAGTTTAAATTGTATTTTGTAAATTTACTTAGTTTAATGGCATATATTCCGTTATGAATTATTCATTCCAAGCTACTCCTTGTTATAGAAGTGTATTGTTACTATCTAACCTACAGCTGGCTGTATAAGAAGTTTATACCTTTCCTTTGGGCATTGGTCCAAAAGTGAACGTATTAGCGCGACTAGAGTTCGAACTTGTCTACTCCGATGTAGCCAATACGCAAATGGTACTCGGCCTTTGTAAATATAGCCACAGAGTAAGCAACTTTAACTATTAAAAGTTCTACTCTTACTCTCTCTCTCTCTCTCTATCTATCTATCTATCTATCTATGCAAGCATTGTCATATCCTTTTTTATTATGTATACAAGTCCAACTACTTTCGCTTACCCATAAAATGAAATAACATTTTCCCTCAAACTAAAAGATACGCATACTCTGTATTACGCAAACATACTTTTGATATCTCTTACACATGCATCCTGAGACACACTGAAACAGTCAAATAATAAATTATCTGTTATAATAAAGAATCTGTTATACAGCTGATTGTATAGTTTAGTTTGAAGCAGCCCGAATACCAGTTGAGTCAACCAATCCAATTGATGTATGATGACCCAAGGGGTT
Source organism: Sepioteuthis lessoniana (assembly GCA_963585895.1). NCBI lineage: Eukaryota > Metazoa > Mollusca > Cephalopoda > Myopsida > Loliginidae > Sepioteuthis > Sepioteuthis lessoniana. The sequence continues at coordinate 75,512,253 of OY757925.1, read as the reverse complement.
ATTTGCAAGCTTGGCATTTTTTAAACTGGAGATTTACGTGATCACCTACTTTTTGAAAGTTGTTAAATAATTTCTAACGTATCTTCACTCAGAAATCACAAATGAGAGCGCATCGATTTTTAACATGTTGAAATGAACTGATTCCCTGATTCACCATGCTCTAGTAATTATTCGCTGATTTTGTCGTAAATAGATTATATTAAATGAAAGTGTTGATGGTGTTATTAATAGATTGTATGCTCAAAAATATGTCTGAGTTTAGAGAGTTGAGAGAAACGAGGACGAAAGAACGACACAAGGAGAAGAGACACAAAATGGCGACAAGAAGACACAGAGTAACGCATCGAGCGTAAAAGATAAATTTGACAACGAAACAGAATACACACTCTGCTTAACATGTACGCACTATTTCCCACAAATGCAAAATATCTCTCTTTCACACAAATACTCTTTCGTGCTTACACAATTTCTCACACGCATACAGTTTCTCATATTGTATAGCCATACATATACATATACAGATACATATGCAAAACACATGTAATATAACGGCCGAGGGATTTCGGTTTATGCCTTTGGGTTTAGTTAGGCTGAGAACCTTTCGGCTCAGCACATGGGTTAGTTAGGTGCAACATTAACACAGGTATTCACGCGCAGGCGCGTGGAGCGGACGTGTCACGCAGAGATGTCACAGTAGCCCGAGATGGGAAACGTGGTTACACAGTATGACTACAAAACTTTATATATATATATATATATATATATATATATATATATATTTAATTCATGGAATTTTGACTGTTTCCCCTGGGTTTCATGGAGTTTTTTGGCAAAACAACAATCATCTAGCAGTTAAGAAACTTAACTACATGATAATTGATGTTTTACAAAAAACTCCAGGAAACCCATGGGTCGCAGTCTAAATTCCACGAATTAAATATATATATATATATATATATATATATATATATATATATATATATATATATATATAAAGTTTTGTAGTCATACACATGTGAGGGATGATGTTTGTAAGAGAATTTAGAAAATGTGATTCCTTGTGAGGACGCCAAAAATGTATGTGTGCACGCGTGTTTGTAAAAGACGGGTATCTTATATATCTATTTATTATTATTATTATTATTATTATTATTACATGATAGCTCTATCGAAGATATTGTGCACTCTCCATATTATATTGCACTTGGTTCAACACAAACCCACAAAGTGATTGTGTGACAATCAACACTGTTATGATATATATATATATATATATATATATATATATATATATATATATATTTGCGCAAGACATATTCCGAAACAATCTCTTATATTCATGCATATTTCAAGAATATTTAATTCTAAACTGAATTTAGTGGTGAGGATGCAGTTTTGTAGTACTGGTGATTTTGAAGTTACTTATTTGTTGCTATTACGTCCCGGTCCACTTTCCGACCAAGTCGTAACTCCTGTTTGGGTCCCATATAGTGATATAAATTGGTTTGCTTAGATATTTAAAAGGATTTTGAACTATCTTAAACTCAGGTTTTCCTGCTTAAAATGTTTAACGATAAATTTCTGTACCATATATAAGCAGAGACTACAATTTTTAAAAGGACATCGGCACAAAGAAACTGTAAATTTTGAAACGTCTAAAACCAACCAACCCATCAAGTAATCAACCAACCAAATATCACACACACACACACACACACACACACACACACACACACACACACACACATTTATATATATATATATATATAGATATACTCACACACACACACACACACACACATATATATATATATATATATATATACTCACAGTCTCTCTTTGCCATACACATCCAACTAATCACTCTCTCTCTCTCTTATAAACACTATTCTTTCTCATAAAAAAATAAACGAATACACACTCTCTCTCTCTCTCTCTCTCTCTCTCTCTCTCACACACACTCCCAGTCTCTTTCTCTCGTCCCCCTGTCTCTTTTGAAGACTGGCATGCATAAACCCACAGAAAATGTGTTATGACAGAATTATTGATTATTGTAAAATATAAGATTTCGTCAAAGAACCGATCGAAAAATATGAAAAATATTTAAAACTAATCACGGCAATCGACACATGGGAAGAACATTGGGAGAGAAGATCTCTCTCCCAAAGTGATTCGGTAAAAAGAAAGAAAAAGATATTCAAAACAAATCAAAATAATTAGTTAAATGAGGACTATTAATTAAGAAACTCCTCGGAAGAGAAAATATCAGAGTTTAATTCAACGAACTCAGGAAACGAGCTCATCAATTCTTTGAATATTGTTAAATATCAGGCTGTATCAAAAGTTTCCATAGCTGATTTCCCATTCTCATCGGAAAGAATTACTATAATTCTTTTGTATTACTTATCCGTCTTAAAGTGGATGACTCAGAATCATCATCGTCATCATCATCTCGTGCCACCAGTACGGATATCCCTGGCCCTTTCTTGCCACTTTTCCTTATCATATTTACCAGCCCCGGGCAGGATATGACACAAGGTCAATTTTTAAGCAGAGTTGCCAAACCAAAGCTGAAGAAACCGAGTCTGCCCTACTATTTATCCATGGCTGGAGGGAGAACAATTGAATTCATACCTTTCCCAAGGGTATTTGCGCTATGTGAAATACAATCAGTCTCGTCCAGGATTGGAAATCGTGTCGCCGTGTCCATTTCCTACGACGATAACCATTACACCACGGGTACCTCCACTTCTCCCTATCGTTCATCGCCTCCGGCAGGGTTCAGGGCTACATCCCGTATCCTCACATAGCAGCTGTATATATGTTCGAGTTGGTCGTCCTGTTTTTGCTCGGCCATATGTAGGGGTCCATAGGAGTTCATCACTTATGAGCTCGTCCCTGCTTCTCCAGCAGTGTCCTGCATGTCTGGTTCGTCTTGCTTGGATAGTTTTCGTGACGGGAGGAAGGTGGCCGTATAGTTGGTGCTTTGTTAAGTGTTACCTACAGGACTTGTTCAATATTGCTTGCAGTATTCTTGAGTAATTGCTGACTTCTAATTGATCGTAGCTTATCGATAGCTGTCCATGCCTTCGTTAGCCGCGTGTCGATGTCTTTTTTGGTTGATGAGACACTGCTTCCGAGGTAGGTGAACTTGTCTACCAGTTTTAGAGAGGTTCCGTCTAGTGTGGAAATGTTGCCTGTTTGATTAAAGCACATGTATTCAGTTTTGTGTGCATTGACATGGAGGCCAATGCCTGCGGTGGCTTGTTCCAGAATACGATAAGTTTATCCTCTGCAGATATATGGTTGTTTTGTTTTCCGGTGTCATTTAACGCCGAATATAATTTCCAACTATTCAGTTCAGTATAAGTACAGTTTTTAATTATAAACATTTGTTGCTGGCGACTTCTTTGCCAATGGGATAAAACACAGCAAAACCAATGGAAAAACTATGTAGACCACTTCGGAAAATCTGTTTGAAAATAAATCTCATTTGGTCAATTTTGTGAGAGTATCATGGTCTGCCGATGAACTTTTCAGACAACCTTATATATATATATATATATATATATATATAATTTCAAGAAAAAAATTAATATTCGGTCACATTAGTATTATAAATTTACTTCCATCTTGTTAAGAACATTGATATAAATCAATGACGCCAAAATGATTTTTAACAGGACTTCAATGCTCTTAACAGGATGGAAATAAATTTATTATCCTAATATGACCGAATATTATTTTATCTTGAAATAATGTTATTTCCACAGAAAACTTTTTTTACATTGAGCTCTTTACCAGGAATATTCGAAATTGATTAATTTATTTGTTCTGACGGAATTGTTCCCTCCTCCGGTTTTACAGGAATGAAGAATACCTTACGTATATATAATTTAAATTAGATGAAGACATGATTTTTATAAGACTATTTAAAATCAGTTGAGATATGATATAAGGAAAAAAACTTGGAGCATCTTTCGACTGACGCATTTTCAAAGGAAATTGTCACTAATTATAATGAATGAACTGGAGAGGGGTGTAAATTCATAGAAGGAGAGAGAAAAGGAATGGAGGGATATCTTAAAGTTAGACTTATAATTTCCTCGTTATTTTAGAGAATGTTCACGGTCTCACTGTCTGTATAGCGTTGGTTGTTGTATATTGATTACAAAAGCTGCTAGAATGTTAAGATGGTGCTTTGTCAGAGCTCTATACAAGACAAAGAAGAACTAGTCCAAATAGCGCTAAGCACAAGTATTTGTCTTCAACAAATATTCGCCAATGGCTGAATCAGAAGCCTGTGAGTGCTCTGATGTCCATTGTTGTATGTGTCTACGGATCAAAATTGGCACGTGTCGGGTGAATCTAACTTCAACCCTTTGTATTGTTTTGCTTACATAATCATTGTTACATTGTTCTGACATTTAAAACGATAGACGAACAGATTTTATAGAAGGGTAAGCAAAACCTCTCCATGGAAGAAGGGGAATACTCTTCTCTTATTGAAGAGGGTAGGAACTACTATAGAATTAAAACTACGTTTCAGAGACAATGAGATTTTAGCTGTTAGATCCAATCTACGGAAGTTTGACAGGGCACTTAGGAGTGCTGAATCATCTTTTATTATTACATTTAAAAATTTAAATTAAATGCCATTCAGGAAAACATTTTCAGTATACTCATTTGAAATGAAGATATCTGTGATATCTTCATTTCATGAAGATATCTTTTCGTATAAATCTTCATTCATATAGATAAGATGTAATTCATATAGATATCTTCATTCATCAAGATATCTTCACAGATATCTTAATGACATGAAAATACCTGTGATATCCCTTTTTGAACAAGTTCCTTCTCCAATTTGTTCTCTGAGTAAATCATGAGCGCACGATGGTTGGTTGGTTGTTTGGGTTTTATGGCATATCAACCCTTGTAGACTATTCAATGCCAAATCCATGTTTATAGAAATAATCAGTTCTATTTCGGACAATTTAGTTGAGCATGAGTACACAGTTTAATTTTCAAAAACATTTCTATTTCAAGATATTTAGTTTAGTCAAAGTTCTAATTCAAACAATTTAGTATAAGTATAGTTTTTGTCCGCACACAGTTAAATTTCAAAACACTTCTATTTTAAATAATTCAGTTTAACATAAGTACGTAGTTTGAATATCAAAACTTCTATTTCTAATAATTCAGTTTAGCATAAGTACAGAGATATGACCCTATAAGGAGATACCGTTAAGGGCCAGAGGAGACCAGGGAGCGATAGTAATGAAGGCGTGCTCCTCATTCCCCAAAGCTTCAGCATGACTGAAACCTCACGTTCAGATTGTTTAGTGTCATATTTACATCACATGTTAGTGGGGGGGGTCATACCCCTCTGCAGAGATGCAATCGGTGTATTCTACAACCCGCTACAACTCAGAATGTTAAGCCTCACTATGACATGAAGTTCAGTATCATACCTCGGGTACCTCTCTTTAGAGGGTTTTACCTCTCTCCAGAGAACACTAACGACTTCAAAGTCCTCTAATAAGGTGAATGCTAATAGAATCAGTCTCATGAAATAATAAAGGAAAATTAGAAGAGAAAATATCAGTCGAAAGTTTATTATTATTCTCCTTAGAAAAAATAAAAAAAAGAATTAATCTTAATTTCCTTTTTTAATGACATATCTTAATATACCTCAAATGTAAAATACGGACTAACTTGATTAAGGAAGGAGGAAAACACACCAATTAGTATCGAAACATGTCCTGAAGGCAGCATCCCACAATTCAGCAGATCTACGGTCACCTACCTCCCATCTCGAAAACCATCCAAACTAGACGAGCAAAATATGCAGCACACGGCCGGAGAAGTAAGGGCGAGCTTATAAGCGATATATTCCTTTGGACCCCTCACACGGATGAGCAAGGGAAGGTTGACCTGCAAGAACCTCTCTTCAGCAACAGCTCTGTACTCATACGGGATGTGGCATGGGAGACGTGCCGAAAGTCATGGACGATAGGGACCAGTGGTGAGAGAAGGTCAGGGATGTCCGTGCCAGTGGCACGCTATGGAAGACGATCATGATATTATCACTATGTCACGCTGTCATCACGGATCTCTCTGACACACTCTCTCTCTCTCTCTCTTTCTCTCTGTCTCTCTCTCACCACCCGTCTCTATCGTCCATCGCTCCCGGGAGGTCTTCCCGGCTATATCTTGTATCGGCGCGGAACTGTTGTATATAGGTTCTAGCTGGTCGTCCTACTTTTGGTCGATCTTTCTTTGCTCGTCCATATGAATGGGTCTGAAGGAGTATATCACTTATGAGTTCGATGATTATATATATATATATATATATATATATATATATATATATATATACGTGGGGCATTCAATAATTTTCCAGACTTTTTTGTAGAGGTATGTAAAATTGTTGTAGACTCTTGAAAATTCAGTGTACTATTGCTATACATCTAATGAGATGACTGACCAATTTTCATGATTTCAGCTTCAAATGAACAGCTACAGCAGTAATTGGAATACACCCTACTAAAGCCTGATTGTCACAGCTGCTGAATTTTAAAAATCCAATCAGGACGTCAGGACACTTTAGAAGAACGATTCGCTATAAAATTATGTTTTAAACGGGTATAAAACGGGTTTTAAACGTGGTATAAGAGATTTAAGGAAGACAGGGAGTCTATGAGGGATGATGAGAGGTGTGGGAGGAGTAAGGAACTCAATACACCTGAGTTGATTGGCCAAAGGGTTAGGGTCAGTGTTAGGTTTACTATGTTGAGATTTTAAGGGAGTTCAGGAAGAAATTCCGTTGGAAGAGGCCAGCACTCTTCAAATCGGGTCAGTGGTATTTCCACCGGGAAAATGCACCGATCAACAATTCCATCCTTGTCACAGACTATTCGACCAAGATGAGCATCAAGACAGTTCCTCAGGCTCTCTATAGTCCATACCTTGCTCCCTGTGACTTTTGGTTATTCCCTCAGCTCAGAGGCTGTTGTTATGAGACAACTGAGGAGATGAAAGAGGCTGTAACGAAGATCATTGACACGCTCACACAAGAAGACTTCCAGGGGACCTTACAGAAGTTGTGGGAAGGGGTACAACAAGTGCATTGCAGCCGGAGGTGATTACTTGGAGTGGGACTTGAGTTTCATGTGTGTACTATCAATAAAAGTGCCCATACGAAAAAAGTCTGGAAACTTATTTAATGATCCTCGCTTATATATATATATATATATATATATATATATATATATATATATATATATATATATATATGTAAGGTAGGAAGTCTACTCAGACAGATATCTTGAATAAAGAAAACGAAAAAAACAAATAAATATAAATAGATTTGAAGAAATTATCAGTAAATATTAATTTAGATCCAGCGACGCGTTTTGACAGGATATTTAAGAAATGAAATTATGAAACTTTCTAGTAGAAAGTGTTTTTAGTCATCTTCAGGGTGGGAATTATGAATTTAAAAAAAAGGTTTGAACAAATACAGAAAAATATTCGAAAAAGAATACGTCATGAAACGTAATTGTTTTTAAACAGGTTAAGGAAAAACATGTGTATGTGTATTTTGTTTTCCGCTGATATATATATATATATATATATATATATATATATATATATATATATAATATGCAGTCGTCATCCGAAAACCATAGGTGTGGACTATTCGTATATTGAATATAAATGGGTTTTTCATATAAATCTATGATAGTGCTGGATGAATGATAATTTTTATATATTCCTCAAATTAAATGTGTATGTTATTTGAAGAGACGAAGATTATATTCTTCGCAAAAATAAATTTATAATGACAATTTAACCATGGTTGCTTATCTCCAACTACACAGTATATATATGTATATATATATATATATAGCAATCAGGATGTTCCAATAGAACAGAAAAATATGGAAGAAGTCAGGGGAAAAATAATGCATGGGGCATTTGTTGATATATGTTCTCTTTTATATCATTTTAATTCTTGTCTTCATCATTTATATATATATATATATATATATATACATATATATATATATATATATATATATATATATATATATATATATATATATAAACTTTGGGCAAAGTTTAAAAACATACCTGATGATTGATAAAGGTCTTGAAACTGACAAGTGTAATAGATACTTATGATTGCAGTAATTTTAAAGCTTTCTTAATGTTAAATGATCATTTTTAATCGTTGCCTAATATTTTGTCTGTAACGTAGCTCTATCTTGAATATTCAGCACTATGACTAAAAAATCTTAAGTTTTGTTTTAGATACTACTACTACTACAACTACTAATATATATATATATATATATATATATATATATATAATTTTGGGATTAGCCAAAAAAATCTAAATTACAACTTTGGGTCAGAGTGAACCTGGGAGTAATGACAATAAAAAGGAACTCCACATTTCCCTGATCTCCAGGATTGATTCCCCCTATAAGATGTAGTAAATCACCATATCTGAAGCACAACTTTTTCTTGGGAATTCCCTCCTTTTCTGTTTATACTGTAAGCCTATTCAAATCCAAGTAACTGATAGGTTATGAGTGACAATATATATATATATATATATATATATATATATATATATATATATATATATATAAACGTAAACTTTTTGGATCAACCAAAGAAGTTAGAAATCACTAACCTGGCACTCCCAGAATGGAATTGCTAATTCATCCTACAGTAGGTGCAATATAATCTAGGTAAAAGATGATGACAATAGTTTTTTTGATTTAGCAGTCATCAGAAAATCAAGAATATGGAACTTAAATAAATAGGTTGCATTTCCCAATTTAATCTGCAGATTTATGAAGGTTTTCTGTGGTTTAATTGATTTTCATTATTTACTTTTATTTTTTACTTTTTTTATTACCACCCACGAGTTTCCAAGATGTCCTATGAGCTAAAAAAACATCTTTAATATGTATAAAAATGGGTCACATAGATTGATGCAATATTTTCAGTTAGATCTCTCTAACTTCTTTTCAGAGCTTTAGATGTTGGAAGAATTTTTTGAATTTTTTTTATTTCCATCTCATTTCACTTTCCGTCTTTTGAAAATGAAATACTTGCAGTTTTCACTTCTTTATCAGTAACGGGCAACAATTAAGAAGACACTGGTTTTTCTTACCGAACAAACTTCGACTTCACATATGTTTCTGTTCGAGATTATTTAAAACATAAATCATTTCCAACTCTGAAATTTCTCCTTCCTTTTTTGTTTTTAAATGCAGAATTTCCAATAAAAATTTCCATAAGATAAAGCTGTAACTATTCCAGAGTCCCCGGTGAACATTATAAAATCAAAACGGATACCATTTTTAGTATTATCTAATACCGAACTCTCTCTCTCTCTCTCTCTCTCTCTCTCTCTCTCTCTCTCTCTCAAGATTTTTATATATTAGTTACTGCATTTCAGTACCGTAGAGGCTGCTAATGAAATATACCTAACAACTTCGGTATTGATTTACATAACGATCAGCTAGAATGGATGCAAATCTGATAATTTTGGTTTTGAATAAAATTCACAGTTATAAAAATTACTTTGAGTACCACACAAAACAGCAGCTTGTCTCTCTTCTCAAAAACCTCCAATTATGACGAACAAGAGATGCCAAGCACAGCCCGTAAAGTAAGGACGAACTCATAAGTGATGTTCTCTTGTGGATTCTCACACATGGACACGCTGGTGTTGGCCGACCAGCAAGGACGTACAAATAAGACTTCTGTCAAGACACTATAAGCCATCTAGAGGGCCTTCCACGAGAGATGAACGATAGGGACGTATGGCAAGAGAGAGAAAGTGTGTCAGAGTAAGGGAATTCAATATGACTACAACTTGATGATGATGACGATAATGATGATGATATATATATATATATATATATATATATATATATATATATATATATATATATGCGTGTGTGTGTGGGATTTAAGTAACAAAAATTCTTATTGTTATTAGATTGGAATGCTTCAAACCAAATAACTGAGGAAGTTATTTTTATTAGGTGTGATTGCTTGAAGCCATATAATTACGTATAGATGATTAGTACTAATTAAAGTTATCAACTGCTATGATTAACATAAGTCAATTGAAACTATATAATTGCTTTAAAAAGACTGATTTCGCCATTAGATAACTCAACAAATGATGACTTACCGAGAAACTAACCAAGAAACCAAACCAAAAAGACTATGTAAATAATAGAATTAACGGTATAATCCTATCCATTATCATAAACAGAAGCGGTGGTGGTGCCCGTGGTGTAACGGTTATCGTCGTAGGAAATGGACACGTCGACACGAGTTCAAATCCTGGACGAGACTGATTGCATTTCACATAAGACTAATACCCTTGAGAAAGGTAGGAATCCAATTATTCTCCCTCCAGCTATGGGTTAATAGTAGGACAAACTAAATTCTTCAGCTAGTCTAGGAGTCTAGGAGAAGGAAAACTCAGAATTCAAACCTGTTAAACTCCGCTTAAAAATTGACCTTGTGTCATATCATGACCGAGCGGAGGGGTTGGTAAATAGGATAAACAGAGGGGGTCAAAGCGCGAGCGCGCGCACACACACACACACTCAGAAATATATATATATATATATATATTGGCGTTTCAGTCAGCCAGGTTTCGATCCCAGCTTCGGGAATCTAGCCTGTCTAGCCACACTGAAGAGTTGTGATACAACGAAACAGTCTGTCTGTTGATGACAATGTATATATATATATATATATATATATATATATATATATATATATATGTGTGTGTGTGTGTGTGTGTGTGTGTGTGTGTGTGTGTATTACAATAGTTTTTTGTTGTCTATATCACATTTGGTGGGTTAGTGTTAGACAAATGAGGTATAATTTGGAGTGTACACAATACCTCTGATAGAACTTTTATATAATATTAATAAATATATATCAGTTTTTACATATTCAATAACATGAATGCTCATCTCCTGATGATTATCTTATTTTGGCGTACATTAAACCAGTGGCCGCAGATTATCAAATATATAAAAAATCTAATACATATTTAGCACACACACACACACACACACACACACACACACACACATTCATATATATATATATATATATATATATATATATATATATATATATATATGACCTGTGAAATGTGTTTCCTATTCCATTCTCTTGTATACGTGACTAGCACTTCAATATTATGACACCTAATTGTTGTCAGATCAAATGATTTGAGTCGTGACTGAGCTCATGTGCTTCCATAGATTTTTCTATCTTTGTTAAATCTCTTGTCATTCATCGCTAATCGCACCAAGTTAATCAGGAAAGAAATCAAGGTGTGAATGTAAGAAATGCAATTTAACAGACATGTGAGAATCCATATCTTTGAAAGCCTCAATCAGTGCCTCAACTCCATTTTGAAAAGGACACCTGTAATTACCGAAGAAGTTTGAAGAGATTGATTTTGAACGTTCCCCCGTATTTGAACCTCACATGATGTGAGACTTTCTTCAGAATATTCATCTTTTAATTACTCGCATTTGATTTCTTTTAACCAGCCTCTCTTATTATTTTGATATTTATTGTTTGGTAGGTCGGTCGGTTGGTTGGTTAAACGTCATTTCAACCCTCTCTAGTTTGTTTAATGCCGAAGTCAGTCTATTTTTCAAATTCATCAATCTATTCATCAACAAGGTTCGTGCAGAAAGTTTTAAGCTTAAAGAAGGAAGAGCCAAAGTTGAATATTTTTGTGGGAGCAACACACTACTACATCTTTTAAAAGAAGGAACTAGTTTTTTTTCTAGTTTTATAAATGTAGGGTTCTGGTTAGTGAATGCTTGTAATAGTAGATAAAGCACAAACCACGATATGAGAGGAAATAGAGATATATTATCAGAAAAAAGTATATTCAATAGAGAGACTATCAGTAGACAAGAACATAGGATTAGTGAATACAGAATGAATATATAGTCCAACGATAGTATTGGCTTCCGTTATTACGGTAGCAAGTAAGGTGATCTTGTGCGATCTCTAGTCTCCAACGCTGTAATACCATTCCTATAAGAAGCAGCTCTTCACATTCTAGTCTGCCCTGGTATTAGTGGCTACTACTATATGTGGCAGATGGACTTGTTCACTGTGTGGAGAAAGGTGGGTGATACCCAACAATAAATGAGTTTTGCAATTTTGTTTTTTGGTTACAAATGTGTCACGATTTTATTTCGGGTTTCAAATCTTTTGTAATTTTAGTTTTGGTTTCAAATGAATTATTTTTTCTTACAGAAGTGTCAAAATTTTATTTTTGCTTAAAAATATATTACAATTTTATTCTTAGTTTCGAATGTGTTGCAATTTTATTTTTGGTTGAAATTATGTTGCAATTTTGAAACTTGATTTGGTAGGTCCAAGTTATAAAGCAAATTTCTTGGTACGTTGAGAGAAAAGAAAAATTCTATGAACAAAAAGCAGACTGAGTGACTATGGAAACGGCTAGCTGACCTCTCAGTGACCCAGGCCAAAGTACTCGTTGTAGGTCAGCCAGTCACAGGCGAATGATACGGTAATTAAAAAATAACAAGAAAAATACTGGGGGTTCAAATCATCTGCACAAGTGTATCACTACCGGAAATTGTAAATCCTCACACCGACACCAGACGGGAGTAAGGGGAGGAATCGGGTTAGAAAGTTAGTTAGCTTGGAGACGGGACAAGGTTATCACGCGCGTAAACACTTGCTAAGACACTGTGAAGATAGTTGCAGCTCCCATTTTAGGGTGAGCTCCGAAAGGGGATCTCACACCAGATGCAAACCTGTGAAGACAAAAGCAGATAACAAGTAAGTCCGAACTACAACATAAAGCTTGAAGGAAAATTCAAGTTCTCTTGTAATAGCCATGATATGTGAAATGTGAAATGTACATATGTTCATAATGTTCGTACGCATAGAAATCCGAAAAACACGAAACACCGACGATTCTCTTGGTACACGTACGAAACTTTTATTACCTTCTTTAAGTTTAGGTTTTCGACACGAAGAAAGAGAGTCACAATTTTTCTATGCTGACTCTTCGTCCATCGTCAGCTCACAACTCACTGACCAAACCAACGCGCGAACGCCCCGCAGTCCACAAACTGGGTTGGCCTTGCCCAAGTTCGAAAAATCAACTCGCTTCGTCCAAGTCCAAATCTCAACTAACTGCTTTTTTCCAAAATCACTAAAAATCCCAGCCCATCGCTTCCGGGCATGACGTCATTACATCCCCAGTCCTATTTGCTCTCTGGGTTTTTTATTGTGACATCTCTGATTGTCACATCCTCCCCGCACGCGCATGGCCCCCTGCGTTAATGTCTGCACCTACCCATGCACGTAGCCGAAAGGTTCTAAGCCTAACTAAACCGAAATATAAGATATATAAAACAAAAAATGATAATATAAAAAAATCCCTCCGCAATTATATAACACTCTCTCTGCTCTCTTTCTCCTTAGGTTGTGTCACTTTGTTCAGCTAACGCCGTCGACTTAGTTATCTTACTCTCTTTCTCCCGGTGACTGCGTAATAAGTGTATTAGCGAATAAACTTTTATGTTAGTGAACTAAGAGTGAGTTTTCTGTGTTCGTCACTTTTCCCACGGCGAAGTTAAACGTGGTCTGATAACCACTTAATACGCATACACGCATAAACCCGTTCATATGTGGTGTTACAAATATCTCTTTATTACCATTATGGTACAATTTTATTTTTGTTAATAAATATGTGATGCAATTTTATTTTTGGTTACAAATATGTGTGGCAAGTTTATTTTTACTCACAAATATGTGTTGGGAATTTATTTTTGTTTCTAATGTGTTGCTATTTAACTTTTGGTTACAAATATGTTGAAATTTTATTTTTGATTTCAAATATGGTGCAGTTTTATTTTTGGTTTCAAAACTGTTGCAATCATATTTTTCTTAACAATTGTGTTGCAATTTTATTTTTTCGTACCAAATATGTTGCAATTTCATTTTCGTTTTAAATGTGGTTCTATTTTGTTTTTGTTTGAAAATGTGTTGCACTTTTATTTTTGGTTACAAATATGTGTCACAAATTTATTTTTGGTGAAAAATGTGTGTTGCAATGTTATTTTTCGTTAGAAAGGTGTTGCAAATTTATCTTTGCTACTAATGAATTGGAACAACATTTTTTGTTACAAATATGTTGCATTTTTATTGGATTTTTTCCAAATCTGTTGCAATCTTATTTTTGGTTACAAATATGTGTTGCAGTTCAGATTTTAGTCAAAAATGTGTTACAATTCTATTTTTTGTTACAAATGTGTTGCAAATTCTTTGATCATAAAAAAGTGTTGCCATTTTATTTTTGGTTACAAATGTATTGATAAGTTTTTTTTACACAAAGGTTGCAAATTTATTTTTGTTACAAAATGTGGATTGATTTTGTTGCAAATTTATTTTTGGTTATTTTCAAATAAACATTTTTATTTTTATTTTCAAGTATGTATATTTTTATATTCAAATATGTTGCAATATTCTTTTTGGTTACAAATGTGCTGCAAATTTATTTGGGGTGCAATTTATTTTTGTTATAAGAGTCTAGGAGACTTAAGGGGAGTTGCTGTCACTCGGACTCCGATGAAATACCATCAACTAACTCTGGTGGGGAAAAACTCCTAAGGAATATTATAATAACAAAAAAAGAGAACTTACAAAATAGTAGACTTTGCTGTACCGGCTGACCATTGAATAAAACTGAAAGAAAGTGAAAAGAAAGATAAGTACCTCAACCTTGCTAGGGAATTAAAAAAAAGAACTATGGAACATGAAGGTGACGATTATACCAATCGTGATTGGTGGATACGGTACAGTAAATAAAGGACTATTAAAGGGACTGGAGGACTTGGAAGTTGGAGGACGAGTTGAGACTATTTAAACTACAGCATTGTCGAGAACGGTCAGAATACTGAGAAGAGTCCTGGAGACTTGAGAAGACTTGCAGTTACTCAAACTTCAGTGAAAGACCATCAGCTAGCGCTGATGTGAAAACACTAAAGGAGTAAATACAACAACTACTACTACTACTACTACTACTACTACTAATAATAATAATAATAATAATATTGACCTTTTTAATTAAAATACCCCCACTGTATGGACACTCGTTTTTCGATTTCTGTCACATATTACTTTTTTTGAAAAGTGCCAGGAAGCACCTAAAATGTTACAATGGAATGTTTCCCTTGGATAGGAATTTTTCATATCTTTGGGCTTGAATGCAAAATATCAACATCTTTTGAAACAAGAACTTTTAAATTCATTCTGTTGCACTTCTCAGACAGATTTTAGTTTTCGGTAAATCTTTACTGTATACTTATTCACGTAAGATGAGAAAAATCCAATTCCTAATCACTACATCTAATTAGATTAAATAGGTTGTCCTAGCAATGAAAATATTCAAATTGATTTATAGAATGAGCCATGGTTTTATCTTTCTCCCGAGAACCCATTAGACTCCCGTTGAGAACAACGGTCTCTGAATATATTGAGGCTCATTTTTACATCGAAGTGAAGATCATTAAAATATCCTATACTGCACGAATGGATACTCAAAAAAATTGACATTTGGATGAAAGTAGAATTGGAAAACACTTTATTTTCCATGTTGGAATATTTTAAGTGTATTAAATGAATAAAAACCTCAGAATGACGTGCACATTATAACTGGCTTACAGTTGCATATATAGAACCCCCCGGGGTTGAGCACTCTGGCGAAAGAAATTAACGGCTGCCACACGCGTAATGCAAAGCTCTTGGAATAAATTGGGCACTCTGGTATCCGGTAAGGCAAAATGTAAACAAACAAAAGCTACTACATAATACCTTATGATTCCCGAGCTGACGTATGTTGACTGGAGGCTGGGCGGTATGAAACTAAGTCTAATGTAAATTTGGGCGGGTTTAATTACCAGCTTGAAGCGTCCTACGTGTCAAGCCACACTTAAGAGTTGTGATACAACGAAACAGTCCGTCTGTGGATGACAATATATATATATATATATATATATATATATATATATATATATATATCACTGTGGTATATATTCGACTAATATTGCATACAGCACTAAAAAGTAGTAAATTTCCCAGCACTATGAATTCTATTATATTTAGATCCTCTAAACCATTCAGAATTCGACTACAACATATATTAATTAAGTTAAGCTTAGTTTGGCACAGAGCCAGTAATATGGGCCCCCAGTGATAATTGAAATCACTAATGCTAGTTTATCTTGCTATTATACCACGTATGGTGCTGCACACGGCACGGCAATAGGGATTCGACAATAGTTCTTTGGAATATTATTATAGTCACACCCGGTTCCTCTCTTGCTGCACACTGGAATCTCATAGTTAATTACATGAAAATAAAAGAGATGATCCACATCTGTGAAAATAAACAAAAGGCTAATTGAAAATTTTGCTATCTAAAACGTCAGACTAATACATCTTTCTCCAGTAAGTTATATTCTATTAAACGTGAGGCCTGTTGTACTGCTTTACCTTCAGATAAGGAGAAAGGTTTGATAAGATCATACAAATATTCATGTGGGAAAAGAATTGGATCTATTTTATCTTTTGATTCGTGTCTAGAAATCTTAAAGAATATCCGGAAAACTCTAACTGCAGTTGTAACTTCACCAATATCGTCTTTATCTTCAATAGAGTCAAGTGCATCTCCGGTGGGAATAGATAGAGGTCTACGAGTTGAATTCAAATCGAGCTAAACCATCTTTTTCCTTTTACTGTTTCGTTATATTTGATTTTTAAAAAAAATACTTTAAAATGTTTAAATCGATAAATACCTTTAGGAATCAATCACTTGATTTAAAAGAAAATTCTCAACCAAACCTGGTGAAAATGTTTTACAAAAAATTATCTTCAGAAGACAATCGAAAGAAAATTTGAATCATAAGCCACATTTTAGACATGTTGATATAACTTTTATTGTAAAAAAATAATTAAACGCGTTGATAACTGTTCTATTCAAAAAATATTTTATGAAATATAGGAAAGGAATTTTTGACATCGGTCTGTAAGTCACGGGAAACTTACGATGCACCTATTGACTGATTGACCCGCATAGGTAATTCTTCACAAATCTCTCTCTCTCTCTCTCTCTCTCTCTCTCTCTCTCTCTCTCTCTCTCTCTCCTTATATGTCTATATATTTGTATCTATCATTTCTACATATATATATATATATATTTACTTTAAGAAAAACAACAAAACCGGTCACATTGGATTATAAATTTATTTCCATCCTGTTACGCATTTTTGAAATTTTTAAAAACACGAAAAAAATTACCAGGACTTTTTCAGATCTTTTAGATAAAAAAACTAGAATAGACACAGAAAAAAGTGGGAGGGGATAGAAGAGGGGTGAAGAGTTATCTCCTCATTAAGCCCTCTTCCGTTTTTAATTTTAATTTCGGTTAGAAATGTAGTAAATTTATTTAAAAAAAAAAATTAATTTTTTGTTTTTTTAATTACATTTTGACCTAAATTACAGATTTTATATTAAATTAGATTTAAACTTTATAAATTCCATTAGCCAACGTGGTCTGCTTGGTGGCCGAGAGGTCTGAGACTTAGTCTAACGTAAAGTTGGACGGGTTTCGATCCCGCCTTCAAGCGTCCTGCGTGTCTAGCCACACTGAAGAGTTCTGATAGAACGAAACAGTCTGTCTGTGGATAACTATATATATATAGTAATTTACAAAGCTCTTTGCTTCGATGTGGCACAAGGCCGAATGAATGGGGCGCCCAATGAGACTCGAACTCACTCGTGTAAGTTTGCTAGTCTAGCTTGCTAACCGTTACACCACCAGAGGTGCCCTAACTATATATATATTCATACGCAAATACATGTCAATATATATACATATATTGGTCTAATGAGTAGAGTGTTCGCCAATGTTCCGGGAGACCGGGGTTCAGTCCCTGGTCGAATCATACCAATGACTCAAAAATGGTACTTGATGCCTCCTTGCTTTGTACTAGGCTCTATAAGGTGAGAATCCTGGGAATGGAGCAGCGCTCTCCCGTACATGTAGAAGCTCTTAAAAAGGGAGCAGTCGGGTCACCCTGGACTCAGGTTGCCAACTTACTTAATACATATCCCTGCGAATGACACGAATCAGTTTTTTTAAGCTGAATGGAACATGTTTAAATTTTTGCTTCTACTCGACCGGTCGCCTTACCAAGTTTGAACAGGCTCATCTGCCCTACAATTTATTCATGAATAGGAAAAGTATTGGATTCATACTTTTGCCAATGGTATCAGTGCTATGTGAAATGCAAACAGTCTCATCCATTCCCTACAACGATATCCAAGCACACCACAAATGCCTTATATATATATATATATATATATATATATATATATATATATATATATATATATATATATATATATATATATATATATATATATATATATATATATATATATATCATAAAACAACGGTCTTTTGAGTTTTTCTCACTCTGATATATATATATATATATAAACAAAAAAAAAATCACTTCCTTGGTGCCATTATAAATTTATTTCTGGTTGTTAAAACTATCATTAGATATAAACCAACATTTTTATTTGGGTTTTCTTATATTGCTTCCTTATTTTTATTCTTTTAAATTAAAATAATTTTTAAAATAAAATAACCTTATGATGTATTTTATCATATTTTTTAATCAAGAAAAAAATCAACGGTAGATATTTTTTATCTATTATTATTTTCCCTTTATACAATGTTTCTACAATCCTATAAAAAACGTTACCTTTAATTTAAATATTATTGAAAATTAAAAAGCCTAATTCCGGAAAAGTAAATTGTGGTACGCGATTAATTAAAATTTTTGATAAAATTTTTATTCTACTTTCATTAAAACTATTGTTTTATCAATATTAACTCATATAATTCGTGTTATCAGGAAATAATAATAATTAAATGCTAATTTTGATTGGCAAAAGCTTATTTTAACTCTTAACATTATCATAAAAATTCATGTTATTTATATGAAGAAGAAATTAACAAATGGAATGTTAAGTCAATCTT
Organism: Sepioteuthis lessoniana; assembly: GCA_963585895.1. Lineage (NCBI taxonomy): Eukaryota > Metazoa > Mollusca > Cephalopoda > Myopsida > Loliginidae > Sepioteuthis > Sepioteuthis lessoniana. Next base: position 75,493,082 of record OY757925.1, on the reverse strand, counting down.
AATAAACAAGGAATTAATATGCAATTCTCATATCGACTGTAAAGTAATTGTAATAAGTAAATAAATAATTAATGTATAAAAGATACCTTATTAATGTAACTAATAATCTAAAACTAAAACAAAATTAATATTAATTTCTTAAAATTGGATTTATCTATAGGAAATAATGCTGTAATAAAAAACGGTGTTGTGTTGGAATAATTTCTACTCGTTATAAGTCTATAAATCTTATTTTTTATATATTATTATTTTATTATTTTTCATTTTATTATCTTATTATAAGAACATATATTTATTCTTTATCTATTGAATCTAAATGTATTATTTATTAGATAAATATTAAATTAATTACTTAATTAGTCCATTTTGTAATAATAATGGATTAATATGTCAAAATATAGAATTAAAATATGTAAATCAACTAATTAATGGTAAAAACCTACAGGCGACATTACTATTTGTCAACTTTACCAAGGCCTTCGATTCCATTCACAGAGGGAAGATGGAACAAATCCTACAAGCAATCGGCCTACCAAAGGAAACCGTAGCAGCAATAACGATTCTCTATAAAAACACCAAAGTGAAAGTACGTTCACCGGATGGAGACAAAGAATACTTCGACATTGTTGCAGGAGTACTACAAGGGGACACGCTAGTCCCATACCTCCTTATCATCTGTCTAGACTACGTGCTTAGAGCATCGATCGATAAAATCAGAGAAAACCGCCTCGAGCTGATAAAGAAAAGAAGCAGAAGGTACCCCGCAAAAACAATTACCGACACCGACTACGCCGATGACATAGCGATACTGGAAAATACACCCAACCAAGCCGAAACACTACTGCATAGTTTGGAACGAGCCACCGCAGGCATTGGCTTCCATGTTAAGGCACACAAAACTGAATGTATATGCTTAAACAAGCAGGTGACATTTCCTCACTAGAGGAAACCTCTCTGAAACTGGTAGACAAATTCACCTACCTAAGAAGCAGTATCTCATCAACCGAAAAAGACATCGATACGCAGCTAATGAAGGCATGGACAGCTATCGATAAGCTATCGATCATATAGAAATCAGACCTAACCGATAAAATGAAACACAGTTTCTTCCATGCAGCGGTCGTGTCGATACTGATATATGGATGCACCACTCGGACGCTAACAAAACAAATCGAGAAGATAAACGGCAATTACACAAGAATGTTGCGAGCAATATAGAATAATTCCTGGCGACAACACCCCACAAGGCACCAACTATACGGCCACCTGCCTCCCATCACGAAAACTATCCAAGTTAGACGAACCAGACACGCAGGACACTGCTGGAGAAGCAGAGACGTGCTCATAAGCGATTTCCTCCTATGGACCCCCACATATGGCCGAGCAAAAGCAGGACGACCAGCTCGAACCTACATACAGCAGCTATGTGAGGATACGGGATGTAGCCCTGAAGACCTGTTTGAGGCGATGTACGATAGCGAGAAGTGGCGAGAGAGGGTCAGGGATATCCGTGCTAGCGGCATGACACGATGATGACGATGAAGTATATTTATTGCTAATATTATATCAAGTTAACTTATATTAATAATTTTGTTCTATCTCTACGTGCCAAATCATTTTTTCTAGTATTAGGTAAGTTTCCATTTAAACATTTCAACATACATATTTCCTCTTCTGAGCAGAAATTACACTTACCACGTAAACTGTTTTCGAGGAGGATCTTTTAATTATTTTCCAATTTAAAACAGGTGTTTATCCTAATTCTATCTGATCCCAGAAATACCTAATAAGGAGAGTAATTTCTTAATGTTGGGTTTCTAAATGATTGTAGGTGGTAGTAATATCAAAATTTCCAGTTTAAGTTTTTCATACCTATGTATGCGTTTTCATTAGTATCATTTTCTTTAATTAACATGTTAACTTGATATATAATATTATTTAGGTTACATTCATTTCTTGGGGGCATTATTTTTTTTTTTACAATTATATGATTGTTTCAAGTTGTCATTGTTATTCCAGTCCAGCTTGTTTATTAATTTCTGGTGATTGGCAATTATTTTTTATATATTGTAAGTATAATAACTAATTTTTAAATTATTCTTTTTAATTATTTTTCTAAGCGTAGTATCATCTTTAAAATGTTCGTTTTTTAAACCAAAAGAATATCTGCCTATATTGATATTAGAGAGTTTGCAAAAAGTGTGGTTAAACCAGATATACTTCTACGTCTATTTTTATTAATATTTCTACTTATTTTATAATCTATATTTATATTTTTATCAGTTCCATTGTTTTCCCTATTTTTATGACAATTATTCCCTATAGTATTGCTCCTATTTATGTGATGTCTATCGGCTTCTAAATATTTAAATTCATTCTTATAACCATTATTATATAAAGCTTCATTATAAAGTTCCTAATGATTATCAAATATGTTTTAGGATGATAATCTGTTAATTCTAATATTATTGCATTAGGAATTTGTTTAACTATAGATGCACGATGGTTAGAACGAATATTAATGTATGTTGTTATAGTATTCGTCTTTCTAAATGGTTTATAAGAATTGTTACTTAGACTGAGAGTTACATCTAAAAAATTTACTTTTTTCAAGTTAGAACTAATCTCAGTTTTTAACCCCATATATTTCAATGCCATAATGACATTCCTTTGTATTTTTATATTACAGTTCCATTGCTATTAGGGAGAGAAATTAACCTATCATCTCTATAAATTCTGACCTTCTTCAAATTTAAAAATCTACGTAGGTTTTCTAAAATGTATATTCCTACAAAGTCTGCAATTTGGGCGGAGTCAGGTTTTCCTGTCTCTTTTCCTTTGATTTTCTTTTCTTTTCCTTCTTTCCTTCTTTTTTATTGTGTAATCGAACAAAAATATTTTCTAACCCTCATAACTAATTTTTCATTCCGATTTTTTTAAATCTTTTTCTTTTCTTTTCACTTTCAAATCATAGGATCCTTTGGTATCCCCTTCATTTGGCTAGAATCGCGGGCTACTATAGTCTGAAGAGTTTCTTGATAGTCAAACTCAGGACCGATGCGTTTATTCTTATAATTCTTGGATATTTATTACTGACCTTGCCACAAAATCCCGACAGCCGATTTCGACTGGATAAACTCTTGTCTTCCAGCCTTACTTCTTCATCTCTTTCACAAGCTCCGTATAATTGACCGTGTTTCCTTTCACACACTTCCTGCTCGGAGTACTCCCAAGGAACTTTACTCTGTGCAATTGTTAATTTGCTATTCTTCTAAATAACCAATTCCTGTGCAGCACACATAGCGTAACGGTTATAGAAGTTGGTTCTCTAAGCTTCTAAGGAGACAGTCATCAGGAGGTTGCAGGTTCAACCCTGAGTGCAGGCAAGTAACAATACAGGAATACTTAACACTTGTACCCGGTTATGGCTAACGAAATCAGAACAGGCGAACCCCGTGGATTCAATAAAGTACGTAGTTCGGAGTTCCGTGAAGGTTCCCGAGTCCGACAAACACCTAAAAAAGGCCGGAGGACAATATCGGCCGAAACGTTGAGTAGCAATAAAGATGAAGACAATAGTCCGAAAACCCTTAATGATAAAAAATCATCAAACTTCGTCTCAGAAATTTAGACAACCAATTCCTGTGCCTCATGTAATGTATTTGTTTCCCATCCCTTCGCGTAAAAACAAAACAAGCTTTGTTTAATGTCCTTGAGTAAAAGAAATCGAAAAATTCTCACCCCAGTTCCCGGGCCACAACAAGAGACCTTTATACAAAGTTGTGGCTTTACTCTCTGGAAAGGCTTATTTTGCACTGGGTAAAGACATCTTTCAGGGAATCAGATGTTGTACCTAGGGAAAAGGATCGATCCATGCTCATATTGGAGAGGGTTTTGGGGGTAGAGAGGTCATCATAATAGGATCAGAAAAGTTCAGGAAGCTTATACTTTCTGACTCTATTTTCAACAGGTCTCTTCAACTGATCTTTCGTTTGTCGACCCTCTCTCATATCATCCATTGACCCCGTTTAAGCCTGAGACACGGTTATGGTACACCTCATGAATTCTCTATGTATAAGAATCTGATTCACAACCAGATTCCGCCATTCTGTCGAGGATGCTTAGTACCAAGTAAGTCATTTGTCACCCATACAGAGACCTCTCTAAATCCCTATGATTGAGAGCAGATATGGCCTGCTGTGTCGCACACATTACAGTCCATATATTACCAGTTAAGAAGGTCAAGGTTGCTGTCCCTATCACTGTATATATTGTTTCTGCTAGTATCATCTTGAGGCTCAACTTAGCAAATTTTTGTTTATCGGTTAGGAAAGACAGAAGTATCTTGAGCAGCCCCCAGTCCTGCAGGGTTACGTTTCTGAGGCATCAAAGAACTCCCAAAAATGTTTGTGTGTAGTAGCTGTTCGTTTACTCCATTCTGTCTACACTTGTGAGGGTGATATCGTACATGGTAGGTTGCCAAAAAACGGCTTAACAATCCAAACTGCAAGGAGCATTTTTTTTTACTGTGCAAAAATTTTGTTTTATGCTCTGAAGCCTGTCAATAATTTCTTGTTTGATAACCAATGTTCAGCGAATATCCCTCAATTTTAAATCATATTATCTTCACAAGCTTCTTATTTGTTTTTCACTCACCGTTTGAATAGGTTCATCGTTTTTTAATAATTTTTGTCCTTTCTTTTTTTATTTCAAACGATAGAGATGATTCTTCATTTGTATGGCTTAATTTTCATTCTCGCTCTCGATATTTTCTTGATAGTTTGTTAAAATATGTCCTGTACAAACCACTGATATTGTTATAGTCGTCATATTATCCATATAGACATTAATCTAAACGACCACCTCCCACCACCTATTTAGCATCCCTTATAATATTTTCAATTGTTATAGTGAAGGCTAATGGGGAGATGGTACACCCAGCCATTTTAATCATTTTCAACAAATCCTATGCAGTAATAAATCATGGTTAGGTAAAGCAGCTCTGTAGATCTTGAAAAAAAGGCATGACAATATTTGGATAAAAAAAGATGTTCAAATGAATCATGAGATACAGAAGCAAACGCATTGTCTAGATCAAAGACAACAAAATGGAAGCCCTTTCTCTCTGGATTTTTCTGTCTGGATTTGGTGCCAACTTATGCTGTTATTATAAAAGCATCCAGATCAATCCCTCATGCCAGTCTTTAATGATTTTCGTCACCTGAGCTACAACACAAAAGAAAAATTTGCCTTCCACATTGTGTAAAACTTTGATGGTGGTAATGATTAATATCAGTTAATTTCTTCTCGTTCGGAATTAGGATTTTATCTGCTTTTCGTCATAGCATGAGTAATATTTTACACTTCTGAGTCAAGCTCATTAGTGTGCACAAGAAGCTAACTACTCCAGAAACACCCTTATAAAATCAGAATCATTTGGTTCTGGGGTAGATGAAATTCTTCCTCGCTTTTCAACTTGTTCTACCGCCCTCCATTTTGAAAACCAGTGTCAATTTGATGCTCTGTTTGCATAATTGGTGGAATCTCTGTTGGAATGGTTATTCTTTATGTATCTTGTCTGAGTACAATCTTGGAAATTACTCATCTTGTTCACTGATGTTCGCAGGGTTCCGTTTTTTCTTTGGTAAAAAGTGATTTAATAAATTGAAAAAATGTCCTAAAAGAATCGATGTCTTAATTTTCTTTTATATATTTTTTAGTTTAGTTAGGATCTCAGCTCGTTTAAAACTTGTTTGTCTAATTTTTTTTCTGACTTTGGAGCGTATTAATAACGTCCTTCTCATTGTCCGAGATTTTCCCACTTCCTCTTCGCTTGTCTTCCGTCTCATATCAAATGGTCTATTTCCTATAATCATCTGGACTCGTTTTTCAAAGGTGACGTTCTTTCTATTAATTTGTTTGTCCCATTTATTTTGGAACCATAACTGTAAGTTATGTCCTCCGTTCTGTTGACTTTTCTTTCAACATTGCCTTTCAAACATTCTAATATGTTTATAATCTTTACATTAATGGTTGCCCATTCTTTCTTATGTGAGGCTCCAGGCCATTTCACCAGGGCCTGAATTCAACGACTCTCTTTCTCTCGTTGTTGTGCTTAGAGATGAAGGTACATCGTGACCTTCCATTAATATTAAGATGCCTGCAGTTCGTATCTTAGGGGGATGGATATCCTGCGAACTTACATGAAACATCCGTCGTTGGTATTCACTCGACAAATTTGATTGCCTTCTCAAGAAGTAATTCTCAATGTGAGATTCCTGATTTATTCTCTATAAACCTCCCTTTCTTTCCTTTATATATCCTCAAACCTATAAATAGATATAAGATAAGAAACTACATGACTGTCAGAAAAAAGTTGATTTTCAAATAAAAAAAAAAAATGAAATGAAAATTTAAAATAGCGCTAAGAATTTATTTTTCTTTTTAATTTTATGAGAAAATTATTTTTTTCTGATGAAACATTAGGCATCAATTACCACACTGAAGAGAGTTGGAAAATCTATAAGGTTGAAAAATCTTAGACAATATTTCATTCTCTCAATATATATATATATATATATCATCAAGAAGTACCGACAGAATCTCCTCCAAATAAGTGTCCTGTTTATGACATTAAACAATCTGATGGAGGGAGGGTCTAGTAATGCTGGAGATTTGAAGAATCCGGAGTACCCCTTCATTGCCATCACTCCCATGTCCACTCTCTGAGTGGTAGTGCCTTATAGGTCCCTATCTATGAGTCAAATAGAACTAAAATGTATACTTATGCTAAACCGATTTGTTTGAAAAAGAAAGGTTTTGAAATTTCAACTGAGTATTTATGCTAGACTCAATTGTTTGAAATAGAACTCTTTATATGTATAAAAATGTATTTGGCATTAATAACCTACAATGGCTGATGTGCCATAAAACCAAATCAAACCAAAATCAGGTCCATTAGCCAAGCATTTACGATGACAAGTTTATTTGGAATCGCTTGTGTGCTATATAGGCCCACAACTATAAAGTATCGACAATGTATTTTGTGGTCACTGGTTTAATCTCCAGTGGGGTAGATGACGGTATACGCTGCTGATGAGATCTAATAGGGTCAAAACAGTTGTTCTGTATATCACACAGTGTCTGCCAGATTATCTGATCATAGTAATTCAATTTATTAATCATAACTATTCATGCGTTTAATTTTCCATTATTTTTTTTTAATCCCAGAGTTTGTCGACAATTCCGACCAAATACTCATTATTTACCAACAATGAAATATTTTCAGATAATATCCAGGCCAGATTGGATCTGGGAGAAATGGCAATGAAGGAGTACTCTGTATTACCACAAACTACGCTATCAGATTGTTTATTATCATATCCAGGGCGCTTGTAGGCGGGGAATCTCAGCCCTCTGCAGAGAACCAATCGGTGTATTTGTAGGGAATAAATAAATAGATATCTAATTTAAATTGAATTAAAATAATTATTTAAAAATTCTGAAACTCCCAGAGGCCTCTGACAGGTAGAGGGGCGACGTATGCGCAAGGAAAAGGGACCGTCCTGACAAAAGGAGAAATTTCACTCTCTTTCAGCTGCGACCAGCGGAGTGCCAACACCTAGATCGTTCTTGCTAACTGGTGGGGGACGCCATGCGCCCGTCTTTAGACGGCACATTGACTAACCATTCCACTGGTAGTTGTCGTCTATTTTACTACCAACCTATGACTAAAACACCGGATTTAGTCGAACTTATAAAAGTGACTAACACATTGTTAAAGGTTTATATACCGAACATTTTGTTAAAACTTTAAATACCGAATAAGGACACATATATACCCAAGAAACGACAAACGCATTTTTTAACGCCTTTATTGGGAGATTCAACCATTTCAATCGTATTCAGGGAGAATTTCCCCACCCACTGAATGGTTGTTGAACCCAAAAATAAGGGAAAAATATAAAAGATGTCTTCGTCTCCTATCTGTTACTATCTTCTTCTTTCATATAATTCTGTTAGGGCCTTCTTATACAAGAAGTTAAAACAACAAAACAAAAGTAGGGTAAGAATATAATAACCCGGGATGGATTCAGATAGCAAACGGCAACACAGCTTGCCCTGGGACCTCGATACATTCTACAGCCCGAGCCGACTGGACAAATAATTAATCTGATGTAATTACATCCATAATTTACAGAGGACACGATCCGTTTGATGAGACTTAATAAGGTGGCAACAGCTATCTACCGTTTCTTTATATCACATGTTGTGCTTGTCAGATTTTCTGGTCATGATAAATCAATTTGTTATATATAATCCCTCGATTCAATTTGTAATATATAATCCCTCTATTTAAAAAATCAAATGAATATAAGTTATGATTGAAATCAAACATCTATAAATAAATCAAATTTGGGCTTTTAATGTCTCATAAGGTGTTGAGATGTCATTAAACAAAGAAATTGATGGGTATCAACTACCTTTTCAGCATGAGCTGTTCCATCTGCCATATATGGCAGTAGCGGAGATCAGTCTGGGAATAAGCCTACGAGTCAGACCAGAAGAGCCGTTCCTATTGTTGAAGTATATCATTACTATATCACTAATCCTATGTTCTTATTAATAACAGTCTCTCTCTTCTAAATACTCTTTCCTGTAAATATAGCTATTTTCCTCACATATCGTGGTTTGTCTTATTATTACTACTACTTTTGTTCACTAACAAGAACACAACAGAAATTAAACAAGATAAAAGCAGCCAGAACAGATTTGAAAATGTTTAAATCAATAAATCTCTGCAAGTATAAAACATTTTATATGAAGGTGTAAGAATTAATAGACAGTCAATATATAAATGAATAAAATGAATCAAATTTCGACTCTATATGACTCATGTAAATTTATTATACAATTAAAAACAAAACAAACAAACAATAAAAGAAAATGAAAATATACACACTGATAAATCCATTTATATATCACTTAAATTCAGAAAGAAAAAAACTCTATCAAATTGTTAGTATGTTGGTAATATCTGAATGAGTCATTATTTGTATTTGGATAGATAAGCCTATTCGCCCGATGAAGACGAGCTTCTAATGATCCTGTAATATAATAGCTGAGTGATTTTGGTTCATGCTTTAGGGTTTAGTTAGGCTGAGAACCTTTCGGCTCTGCACATGGGTTAGTTAGGTGCAAACATTGATGCAGGTGTTAACGCAGGCGCACGCGGGCGGACGAAGGTGTCACTCAGAGATGTCACAATAGTCCGACACGAAACGGGTGACGGAGTGAGAGTGACGTCACGCACAGGAAGCGCGCAGAGGTTTGTGGAGAATTGAAAGAAAGTGAGGAGAGTTGAAAACTAGACGCCGAACGAGGAGGTTCGACTTTTGGGGCTCGCTGAGGCGAGAAAATTTTGCGCGCCGTTGGTTCCGCACGAGATAGGGGCCAGATGAAGAAGCCCGCATAAAAATATTGTGTCTCTCTCCTTATGTCAAAATCTTTAACTTAAAAGTAATAAAAAGGTTTGGCACCTGAACAAGAAGTCGTGACGTGTTTTCGAATTTCGAGATTCCTATGTTCTTTATGTATACATGTTATTTAAATGAGTTATGGACAATCGATGTACACTTCCCACATAGCCATATTCGTGTATCATGGTTATGTAACAATCCAAGGCTCATCAAGACAGTTGTTAGTTTCAGAAGGATTCCAAAACTCCACACACCAAGATAGTGTAAACTAGTTTTCTTGTTTATACATATATATTTAGTAAGAAAATTATTTTTTTTATTTATTGCGGACTTTTTGTCCTCATCTTGGTAGGTTTTTTTTTCTTTTGTTTCTTCTTCACTACGTTTCGGCCAAATTTCCCCTCTGGCCTTCTTCAGGTGATTAACCGTGACCGCAATAAATAAAAAAAGAATTAATTCTCAGATTAAGAAGCCTCATCTCAAAAGAATTCCCAATAAAGACTACTATTTAGTAGTATGATCAAATGATCATAGAGGAATAAGTAATTTTTATTTGTAATTTAAAACCAAACAGCTATACAATTGTAAATATTAGATAAGAATAAATGACAGCTGCTATACAGGTGTTAATTAGCAATACTTGAAACCATTTAAACGTGTACAAAAATGATTAATATTAAATCAAATGAACTGATAAATGAAATAATTAATTAAAATTGCAATACGTGAAACCATTTTACCGTGTGCAAACAAATAATAGTTAAGTCGTAAAGAAATAAAGTTCATTGCAAACTATTCCTAACTAATCCTTTAATTCCATGGCTTTAAATATATATATATATATAATATTTATCTATTCATTTATTATTATTATTATTATTATTATATAATAGCTCTATCGTAGATATTGAACACTCTCCATATTATATTGCACTTGGTTTGGCACAAATCCACAAAATGATTTAGTGATAACCAATACTGTTCCAATATATATATAGTCATCTACAGACAGACCGTTTCGTCATATCACAACTCTTCAGTGTGGCTAGACACGAAGGACGCTTGAAGCAGGGATCGAAACCTGCCCAAATTTACGTTAGACTTAGTATCATACCACTCAGCCAACAAGCGTAGCACGTCGGTTCGGGAATTATAAAGCATTAAGTAGTAGATTTAATTTGTTTACATTTTATACCTAACCGGATACCAGAGTGCTCAATTCGTTCGAAGAGCTTTGCATTATGCGAGTGGCAGCCGTAAATTCCTTCGCCGGAGAGATTAACCCTCATGAGAGAGGATATATATATATATATATATATATATATAAGAGTATTTGGCAATTAATAACCATCCAGCGCCGAATAACCAAACCTTACCATACAATTGTCACCAAATTTTTGTATTTCTTTATTTTACTAGTTATGGAAGGCATAACAGTCTACACAAGTTTATGTTGTATAAAGGCTCGTACCACGTGAATTCCTGTATCGTGGAAGTATAGATGACGCCGTGTCTGTTGAGAAGAAGACAGAATCTAGACAGAAGCAGAAGCAGAGACAGAAGATCTTTGAAAGACATTGGTCAGTAGAAGACCAATTTCGGTCATAACACCAACAGCGAGAGACTTATGATACTACTCGGGCTGTACCACTTAAGTTAATAAATAATTAACTCTGTTTCCTTACCACGATACAACAGTTTATCATAAGTTACTCAAAACAAATAATAAAAAAAAGTGAGCAAATACATGATAATTATTATAATGTACAGACATGTACTTGAAACCATGTAATCGTTTATAAATTAGAAATATTAATAAGATATCATAAGATATAATTGAATAGAAATTATTATCATTGGTTACTTGAAATCATAAATTAAATTGAAGTCCTAGATATCTGAGGAGACTTGCTGTCACTCAGACTTCAGTTAAAAAAGAATAGATATCAAGATGAAGAAGAACAGGAAACTAGGAATAATGGAAGCTGTGACCTCTAAAAAACCAAAGATGAAAGGAAAAGTGTTTTAAAAAATACCTCAGAACAAGGAAACATCACAAAAATAAACATGACAAAAATTTTAATCAGAGGAATTAAAACCATTTTGTAAGATACGCAGGACAAATCGTGGGCAAGGAAAGAACTTAGAAAAATTGACCAAACGACAAAGAAATTGGTGATGATATTAAAACCTTACAACCAAGTGATGACATATAAAAAGAGTATGAAATCAAGAAAAAGAAAGGACATGACTCGCCAGTATTGAGGACTACGTAGATGCAACACGTCGATAACTCGAGGAACGCGCACTAAAAAAGCAAAGAAAGACCCTTTTCAGCAAGCAGTAACAGTGATATAAAGCTGAAACAAACACACCCAGTTGGCTGGGACAGGAAAATGCACAGATTGCATCTCTACAAAGGGTTACGACTCTCCTAACGAGTGCCCAGGACATGACATTTAACCATCTAATGGCGAGGCTCCAGTAATACCGAATGTAGAATGCGGAGTACCCCTTCATTGCCATTGCTCCACGGTCCAATCTGGCCCGGATTGGTAGCACCTGATAGGGTCTTATCTATGGGTCAAATAGAACTGTTTGACGTTTAAACTGATTGCAAACATTTAACTTATGCTTAATCTATATGTTTGAAATAGAATTATTTGATACTTTAAGTGTTTATAAACAAATGACGGATGTTTAATTGAATTGTTACAGATAAATAGCAATATTTGGAACTATTTAACTTTGTTGAATCATGCTAACATGAATTGTTAGAAATAGAACTGTTTGAAGATTTAATTGTGTAAATAAATGACTGATGGTTAATTGAATTGTTAGTAATACATAGCAATACTCGAAATCCTTTAACATTGTTGACCTATGTTTACAAATTATGCATGACTAATATATATGAAACCTGATTTGGCATTAAATAACCAACAGAAGTTGATCCTATTTACCAACCCCTCCCCTCGGTCAGGATAAGACACAAGGTCAATTTTTAAACGGATTTTACCAGGTTTGAATTCAGAGTTTTCCTTCTCCTTGACTAGTTGCCTAACCAAGGCTGAAGAACCCAATCTGCCCTACTATTTACCCATAGCTGGAGGGAGAATAATTGGATTCATACCTTTCCCAAGGATATTAGTGCTATGTGAAATGCAACCAGACTCGTCCAGAATTTGAACTCGTATCGCCGTGTCCATTTCCTACGACAATAACCTCCGACAGAAGTTGATTCACCGTAAAACCAAACCAACCCAAACGAAACCAACTTAGAGCAAACAGTAAACAAGAAAATCTAGAAAACAAAAATAGGAACAAAAACAACGGAAATGATTCTTTAAGTGACACATTGGGAAGATTGTAATTAAGTTGAACTGGACATAGAAAATATTCAGAAAATTCCCGAGAGCGAGTGAATCTATTTTAATCGCAGTGTAAATCAATACCGTAGGGACCAGTAATGTTCTGACGAAAATTGATAATACGCAGCAAAACAGTAAATGGAGGTAACGAGATAGGGTGGTTAATGGCAAAAGCAAATACAGCAAATTAGCTCAAAAGAAGTTCAAAACTAAGCACGGCGGGAAGGGAAAGGTAGTTCACTGGGAATTATGCAATGTATTAAAATTTGATCATACTACTAAATAGTAGTCTTTATTGGGAATGCTTTTGAGATGAGGCTTCTTAATCTGAGCATTAATTCTTTTTTTATTTATTGCGGTCACGGTTAATCACCTGAAGAAGGCCAGAGGTGAAATTTGGCCGAAATGTAGTGAAGAAGAAACAAAAGAAAAAAAAAAACCTACCAAGATGAGGACAAAAAGTCCGCAATAAATTTTAAAAAAATTTCATAGTAAATAATATATGTATTAACAAGAAAACGTTTTAGAAAATTAGATGCATAACATTCTCTGGGACTCTGAGTGACATATCACACAATCCCAGCCTGAAGGCCGGACATAATGTTGATTAACGAGAAGAAAAGAGCCTTTCATCTGGTTGATTTTTCTGTTCACACGGACCACAGAGTGAAAGTGAAACGATAGTGAAACGATAGAAAAATACTCAGATATTGTCTGAGATATTAAACCACAGTAAAATATGAAGGTATCAATAAAACTGGTTGTAGTTGGTGCTGTTGGAACTGGCTCAAAGGACTTGAAAAAAAAAAAAGACTTGCTGACTTAGATATCAGCGGTAGAATCGACACTATTCAGAGCACAGCATTGTTGAGATCGGCTAGAATACGAAGAAGTGTCCTGGAGATATGATGTGAGTTGCTGTAACACATACACCAGCAGCTAAAACTCGCGGTAAAAAACATGCAAGGAGTAAAATAGAAGTGTCATCGAGATCAGTTATTTCAAATCAAAAATTCACTCGAAAGTGCTGGTTATGTGAAGACAGATGAAGTAGTTAAACGCATAATAAACAAATGCCGCAATCTGGTTCGAAAAGTGTACAAGAGTTGGTACGACTGGGTACTAATGTTTTCTACTATAAAAACTGATCACTAAATCTCAGCCAAAAGGCGGCTATTGTGTACCTTAACAAGAAAAAAAGAACTTGTCATCTTGTGGATTGTACTGCTCAAGTGAAACCATAAAGTGAAAATGAAAGGAAACGAAATGATAAACGAATACTTGGATCTAGTTTGAGAGCAAAACACATGAAAGTGTTTGTACAATAACGGTACCAAATATAAGGTTGCAATGTTATAGTACCAAATAGGACGTTGTACCACCGCGTGCTCGAACGGGTTGATGTGCCCTGTCACAAGGTCTTGAGTAGTAGTTGTAGTCGGACGCTGTTTTAAACTCGCATTGGGAAAAGTTGATCAACACACTCAGTCTTAGTTCATTAACACAAAAGTTTATACGTTACCAAAATTTTAAAGTAGTCGCCTGGACAAAGTTAACGGAGTGGACAGCGTTAGTTGGTCAAAGAGAAACGATGTATCATGAGGAGAGAAAGAGACGGCAGACACATACCTTGAATTTCCTTCCTTCTGGTTTTATGTCGTAGTTCTAATGTGTTTGTCGGTATCGTCTTCACTGGTTCGCGTCTGGTGTGAGACCCCTTTTTGGAGCCCATCACCAAAATTGGGTTCGGAAATTTTCGTCTGCCCTAATATGAAAAAAAAACAACACAAATTGGGTTAGTTGTTGACCGTCTCTCTGTCTAGTGACGTCCGCGCTGTTATTTCTTACTCTTCTCTGAATAGACATTTGACAAGTCGAACAAAAAACAATAATAAAAATCAACAAACCGAAAGAGGAAGGAAGATAATCAAAACACGGGCTTGCTACACCAAAACAAACAAATAAACAAACAAAAACCAACAAAATCTGCGACATTTTAGTATTCTACATGCGTGAATACGTGGTAATAGCGAGAACTTAACGAAAACCCTAAAAAGCTTCTAAAAATTCCAACTCTTCTCTCCGCTTGGATCCCGGTCTCTGCTTAGCCATCACCTTCTCTAAACCCATGCTATTTTTTGACTGCTTTAGACCCTTTTCTCCGGGGTCTCGCTTGGTCATCCCCTTCACCGGCCCCGTGCAACTTTCTGACTGTTTAGACCCTTCTCTCCTGGGTCTCGCTTGGTCATCACCTTCATTAACTCCGAGCTGCCTTTTCACAGATCTATTGGATCTTGCTTGGCCGTTATCTTCACTGATCCCGTGCTGCTTTCTGACTGCTTTAGACCCTTCTCGCCTGTGTCTCACTTGGCCGTCATTTTCAGTGACCCCGTGCTGCTTTCCAACTGCTTTAGAACCTTCTCACCTGGGTCTCGCTTGGCCATTACTTTCATTACCCCGAGCTGCCTTCTGACTGAATGGGATCTTTCTTTCCTGGCTCTCTCTCTCTCTCTCTCTCTCTCTCTCTCTCTCTCTCTCTCTCTCTCTCTCTCGACTCGCCGACTCTTAGACTCCTGTTCTCTTTAACTTTGAATCCTAAGCACCTGACCCACTGACTTGGCCCTTGCTACTCTTACTTCCGGTCTCGGACTTTCATGCAGGTCCACATATCCATATATATATATATATATATATATATGCACATTATTGTGCCACACTTATATGTTCTTGTCTGGTGTTCACTCGCGTTTTTACCTCTTTGCGTCCGGCTGCTACCTCACTTTCAAAGCCGAGTCGTTCCCTTACTTTCACCTGGTGTTGAAGGGAGGACCAGATGCTTTAGCCTGAGTCACTCAGAGGTCAGCCAATTGATTCCGTAGACACACTGTCTGCTTTTTCTTCTTCTTTTTCTTCTCTTCTCTTCTCTTCTCTTCTCTCTCTCTTTCTCTCTCTCTATCTATCTATCTATCTCCTTCTCCAGAAATTAACCTCTCGTTCTTTTTTATAACTTAGACCTACCATATCAGGTTACAGTGACGTAATGCCAATTATAATTGACGCCCATGGAAATGTGCCTAACAGCTTCCTAAAGAAACTAACGGGATGGGAAATGAGAGAAAGAATCGAGATTATACAGACCACAGCAATGTTGATATCGGAAAGAATACTGAGAAGAGTCCTGAAGACTTGAGAAGACTTGTTTTCACACAGATTCTTACGAGAAACTATCAGATAGAGTTAGCGTGAGAGAAGAAAACAATTATGATTGAAAAATTTGCTCAGAGTTTTAGAGTATGGTAAATATAATGATTTTGTATGTAATAAGTAATGTTTATTTCGATGATTGTTCAGTCTCATTTTGCTTGACAGGAAACCATATTCAGACAAAATTTATAAATCAAATTTTATCTTGAAAAGCTGACTGCGAGAAAAAAAAATATTGCTCGAGTGCTGTGATCGGCACAACAACAGTAACAGCTCGAGGCAGTCGAACAAAATTGTCCATGAAAATAACCAATTTCTCATTTTAATTTCTGATTTGTAATTTTCATGCAAATAAATTATTGCTTCTTCACATCTTTATTTTATCTATATTTTTAAAATACATTAGAGTTATGAACCAACTTATTTATTTACAAATCAATTTTGTATTCTTTTTCACCAACTTCCAAGCTGGTATTCGCATCAGTAATCAATATTTTCTAGGTTATTATAAGAGTTGTATTTGAATTCCGTGCAAATGATTCGCAAGCATATTTTCCGAGCAGATGTCATCTAAGCCAATCCACATTGCTTCCTCCATAATTGATATCTTTGTATCAGATAAAAGACAATTCATAGCAAAGATCCACATTAAAATTACTAATCTTTGCCTCACCTGACTCGTATCCTCCGTTTTTATTAGGGTATCTACAGTTCATATGTGATCACCTATCTAAGTACCGACGAGGCTCGACCTTGCTTAAATTCGATTATCTAAAAGGAACCTATTATTTGAACATGATCTAAAATTTTAAAAAGGTTCACTTAGTTTGACACCCAGCTTCAGATAGATTACACTGATGCTGTTAATAGATTGTCCCCCATCTGAATACTGAACAGACTCGTTGCTGCTGAACTTCGACAATCTTAATAAACCCTGTTCCTAAAGCATAATTGACAATTTACTTATTGCCCAGTTGGCTGGGGCTGTAGAATATACCGACCGCTTCTCTGCAGAGGGGTAAGACCCCTACCCACCCAATGAGTGACGTGGATATGACACTATACAATCTGATGGTTAGGTTCCAGTAATACAAGGGCTTTGGGGAATAAAGAGCACCGTTCATTGTAATTGTTCCCAGGTCCAATCTGACCCGGCGTGGTAGCACCCGATACAGTCCTATCTATGGGTTAAATAGAACTAACGGCATACTTATGCTAAACTGAAACCGTACTTACATTTAAACTGAATTATTTGAAATAATACTGTTTTTGACAATGAATCTGTATTTACACTAAACTGAATTGTTTATCATAGAACTGTTTTGACATTTAACTGTGTGTAAACAAAATCTGCACTTATACTAAACTGAATTAGCTGAATTAGAACTGCTTGACAAAATGAATAGCTTGAAATAGAAATGTTTTTCACAATTAAATTATATATTCATGCCAACCTGAATTATTTGAAATAGAACTGATTATTTACATAAAAATACATTTGGCGTTAAATAACCAACAAAGGTTGATATACAGTCAAATCCAACCAACCAATCAACCAACCAATCAACAACTTAGTAAGCTTAGCGTAAAATAGCAATTTTCTTTTTGAACAAATGAGAAAACTGCATTAATATATGTGATTGGTTTACTTATTTTTGTACAGTTATATAGTCAAATTTTTGATTTAGCAAATGCAGATTTTGGGAAGAAATTATCGCTAATAATATCCGTTGCGATTGTATGATATTTCTCTGGAAATGTAAAAGTATTTTATCTTTCGTTAATTAAGAATTAAAAAGATATGATCACGTTAATTCATAGATTAAATAACGATCATTGATTATTATTTTGTTTCCAACTTGAAAAGTTTCATCAAGATCGGTGTTCTTTATTACGCTGCCATTACCAGTTGAAGCGTTTTGTAATAATTTTTTCTCAAAATCGTGTTTGATTGGATGATTGATGTCAACCCTTCTAGGGTTTTTTTATGTAAAGAAATAGGGAATTACGCTCATCATTCACGGTTTATATATTCATTTTTTGTGTAGTTTCATAAGATTTTCTTGCACACGCTTATACGATATTAAATATTCCGATCTAATACTAGTTCTTTGATCTCAATTATATTTTTTCAAAAAATTTTTTTATTTAATAATAACCATTTTTTACGCACTATCATATGATTTTAAGTAACTTGAAATAATCCTTAGTGGGCAGTTATAGCTTTAAGTAACTATTCCAATAGAAATAGAGTTATGAGATATCAGGTATTCCTATCGAAAAAGAATAATTGTTAAAAGGATATGTTTGATCTCACGATGGGATTTTAACTGGTATTACGCCTCTGATCAGAGGGAACCTGGAAAAAAGGGGCAATAAAGAGCTTCTCCACATTTCTTAGTTCTCCAGAAAAGAAGGCCCACTATCAGATGCGTTGCCATGTCCTATTCAAGACATATCTTTTTTGAGGATCTTACCTCTTTTCAGTGGGTACAGTCAGCGTATTCTGATCCCCAGGTTTAAAATTAGGTTTCACACACACAGACACACACACACACACACACACACACACACACACATATATATATCCTCATGTCGTGCCGTAAGCACGGATATCCCTGACCCTCTCTCGCCACTTGTCCCAATCGTTCACCGCCTCTAGCAGGTCTTTAGGGCTACATTCCGTATCCTCACATACCTGCTGTATGTATGTTCCAGCTGGTCTTCCTGGTTTTGCCCGGCCATATGTGGGGGTCAATAGGAGTACATCACTTATGAGATCGTCCCTTCTTCTCCAGCAGTGTCCTGCATGTCTGGTTCGTCTAACATTGATAGTTTTCGTGGTGGGAGGCAGGTGGCCGTATAGTTGGTGCCTTGTGGGGTGTTGTCACCAGGACTTGTTCTATATTGCTTGCAGTATTCTCGTGTAATTGACGTCTAGCTTCTTCAGCCGTTTAGTTAGCGTCCAAGTAGTGCATCCATACAGCAGCATCGATAAGACCGCTGCCTGGAAGAAACTGAATTTCATTTTATCGGTCAGATATATATATATATATATATATATATATATATAAGGTCAATTGGGCTAACACTTAGTGTTTACCAAAGGTCCGGGAGACTAGGTTTCAATCCCAGGTTGAGTCATACCACAAAGACTCAAAAAATGATACTTGATGCCACCTTGCTCAACACTCAGCACCTTAAAGTATTGATCAAGGATAAAGTGGAGCAATCCAGGGAAAGGAGTAGCGTCCTTCCCTATATTTCGGTGTCATCATCATCATCATCATGTCGTGTCGCTAGCACGGATATCCCTGGCCATCTCTCGCCACTTCTCCCTATCATTCATCGCCTCCGGCAGGTCTTCCGGGTTACATCCCGTGTCCTTACATACCTGCTGTATGTAGGTTCGGGCTGGTCGTCCTGCTTTTGCTTGGCCATATGTGGGGGTCCATAGGAGTACGTCACTTACGAGCTCGTCCTTGTTTCTCCAGCAGTGTCCGGCGTGTCTGGCTCGTCTAACCTGTATAGTTTTCGTGATGGGAGGCAATAGCCGTACAGTTGGCGCCTCGTGGGGTGTTGTCACCAGGACTTGTTCAATATTGCTCTCAACATTCATGTGTAGTTGCCGTCAAGTTTCTTCTCCAGCCGTGGAAGACTAGAAAATATCTCGGTGTAGTAGCTATTAAATAAGGAGCCTTCGGGTCACCCGAGACGATAGTCACCAACTTTACTTACAACATATATATATATATATATATATATATATATATATATATATATATATAAAGAATAAATATATACGGAGGACGTTGTTAGTATTTTAGCAAGTTTTATTGCTTATACGCGGAACAAGGCCGTACGAATGCAGCACCCAATGAGATTCGAACTCAATCGTTAAGTTTTGGTAGTCTATCTAGCTAACATTACACAACCTTAGGCATCTAATTTCAAGGAGGTAATTTTTGTATATAATAATGTGTTAACATAAATAAAAAAAATACTTAGATTTGTTTTGAATGTCGCGTATACTAACACCTGATTCCATTAGTTTTCTTTTTTTTTTCTTTTCATGTAAATGTCATCTGCACAGACATCTTTTTACTTTATTATAACCCACGACTCTTGGTCCGGCTCATTCTTGAAAAAGTTTTTTTCTATGAATTGTTTAAAAACTATAAAACCTCAGCAAAATTATAGCGTCTGTGATTCTTCTATTTTTAGGTTTTATATCTGCTCTGCAATAATAGTTTTAAGCCCGCTATGTAAGTAAACAGTTATATTATTTTGATTTTTTTCTCACTGCATATATATATATATATATATATATGCAGTGAGAAAAACATGAATGAAAAACTTTAAAAAATCATTCAGATATATATATATATATATATATATATATATATATATCCGAAATATATATATATATATATATATATATATATATATATATTTCTGAATGATTTTTTAAAGTTTTTCTTTTATATGATATATATGTATATATATATATATATATCATCACGGTCATAATCATCAGTACTTGCTGATAGCATGTAGCATTTCCCCTCTTTCTCTCTCTCTCTCTCTTTCTCTCTCTCTCTCACCATCCATCCCTGTTGTCTATCACTCATCGTAGGTCCTCTAGACTACGACCAGTATCTGCACAGAACATATATATATGTACCATAGCCATGATATGGCTATGTGGGAAGTGTACATCGATTGTACATAACTCATTTAGATAACATGTATACATAAAGAACATAGGAATCTCGACATTCGAAAACACGTAACGACTTCTTTGTTCAGGTACGAAACCCTTTCATTACTTTTGAGTTAAAAGCTTCGACATAAAGAGAGAGACACAATCTTTTTATGCTGGCTTCTTCATCTGGCCCCTTTCTCGTGCGGCACCCATGGCGCGCAAATTCGTCACGCCTCAGTAAGCCCCAAAAGTCAAACCTCCACGTTCGGCATCTAGTTTCAACTCTCTTAACTTTCTTTCAAATTTCCCAAAAACCTCTCCGCGCTTCCAATGCGTGACGTCCTTCGCACTCTGTCAGCCGTTTGATCTCGGGCTATTGTGACATCTCTGAGTGACACGTCTGTCCGCGCGCGTGAGCATTAACACCTGTATTAAGGTTGCACCTAACTAACCCCAAAGGCATGAACCGAAATCCCTTGGCGATTACGTTACATGCCTATCCATGCACAAATAAAATCATTTGTCATCGATGATGACAAATTATTTTCTTAAATTAATGTGCCACTCTTCCTCATGTCGAACTGATCAAGAAAATTTTCAGTAATACAATTTTAACAAAAAACATGCATCAGTCCTAAACTCAAAAGTCATTGAAATAAAAGTGTTCGTATTGTCTCTCATTTTCTCTTTTTTTAATTTTTTTTTCTTTTTTAAACCACATATTCTGGTTCTTTTTTTCTCTTTTTTTTATTTTCAAATTTTTTCAACAGTCACTGGTTCGGCATGCATATTTTTTCAGTTTTTAATTTGTTCTCTTATTTTTTTTTTTTTAGGTCAATTGCTCATTATGTCTTTTGCACTTTTGCTTTCCCCCTACGTCCGTACTCATTACTTCTAACTTTATATTTCCTTCTCTAGTAATCTCTGTCAGTAATTAATATACGCATTTTAACCTTCCACAACTAAGCGTAGCTCGTAATCAAACAAAGATAAATGTTTCCCCGTTTTTTCCAACTTTTGACTACCGTCAACGGTCCATCTCACATCTTTTCAATAGCTTACGAGTACCGTTCTTATCTTTTTTCTTTTATTTTTTTAATATCACGGGTATTCTCTCCTAAACCACACAAAATTTATTAACTCAGCCAACAAAATTTCCCCCTCAAAACGCTTCAAATCCGAGTCCGCAAATATTCCGAATACATGATGTCGCCAAAACTCTGCGCATATCTTAAATATCTAATCTCCAAAACCTTGTTTCCGAACATCCTTCCCAACAAAACTTCACAGCCCCACTCCAGGGGGGAATTCACAAAATATCCGTCGGCCTTGTCAGACACAAAAAAATCTGTCTCTTCGTTGCTCTGCCGATATGGCGAGTTATATACGAGACATTCTTCAGTCGACCGGACAAAGAAAAGTCCGAAGTATTCAACCGTGCTTCCGAATAGTCGGTATCGACAAACTTCCACAAAAAACCGGCCTGATTTCACCAGCGCCCAATATATCGATTCTCCAAACTTCACAAATATCGAAGCGTGTCCCAAACGTCTTAACCTCAGATATGCGACATTTTTGGACCATCCGATCCATGAGCAAGATCTCCAAGATCTCGAATCGAAATTCTAATCTCCAATTATCACCCGCTAAGACTTCATTGACAAGCTACTATAAATTTTCATTCATAAAAAACGTTATTTACTATAAAATTTCTTTACAAAATATTGTTTACTATGGCTGTCAATCATGTGCGCGACACAATCCTCTGTCCACACAGCAGCCATTTGCCTTTTCTTTTCTCTGCCACCCGCTTGCTTAATTCCCTGTTACTCTTTCTTTCTCTCCCCCTCATTACGGTACGCAGTCACATATAGTAGTAATTATAATTTTCCATGACACCAACGATTTCTTTTTAAATTATTTCCAATTCTATCTTTTACAAAATATTGTTTACTAAGTCTGTCCATCATGTGCGTTACACAATCCTCTGTCCAAGCAGCGACCATCTTTCTTTCCTCTTCTCAGCCACTGCTTGTTTTATTCCCAGTTACTCTTTCTTTCTCTCCCCCTCACAACGGTACAAAGTCACATATAGTAGTAATCATAATTTTCTATACTATCAACGATTTCAAAAAAAAATTATTTCCAATTCTATCTCCCACAACCATTCAAACTCTATTCATAAACTTAACTATGACGGACGGAGAAAGATTATTCGAATGAACAAATACCTTCTTATTTTTTTTCTTTTTCATGCCTTTTTTCTTTTTTCTTCTCTGGGAGCTGAGCTGTTTCTCCTGTTCTTTTCATCTCTTCATGCCTTTCTCTTTTTTTTCTTCTCTTGGAGTTGAGCTGTTTCTCTTCTTTTTCGCTTTTCTTCATGGGTCGCTGCAATTCTTCCTTCTTGTTTTCGGTGTTGGACTTATCTCATTCTTTTTCTTTCTGGGGGGTGCCGCATTTGTTCTTCTTATTTTTGACTTTTTTTTTCTTGATTCCTATTTTCTGGGGGCCTTGTGTTTTCTCTCTCTCCTACCCTCGCCTGAACAAGCCGCTCCGAAATTGATTCTTCGTTGTTCTTAGCCTGTTTCTCTGATCGTCTCCGTGGAACCCGTGGAAACCGAGTCCGTAACCATATCATGAACGATATGCCCCAGTTCTGACACCAAATATATCTATGTACCATACTCCAGATAAGGCCATGTGCGAAAGGGACCTCGAATGTTGGTAACATGTATACATAGAACATAGGAATCACGAAATTCGAAAACACGTAACGACTTCTTTGTTCAGGTATGAAACCATTTTATTACTTTTGAGTTAAAGGCTTCGACATAAGGAGAGAGACACAATCTTTTTATGCTGGCTTCTTCATCTGGCCCCTATCTCGTGCGGCACCCATGGCGCGCAAATTCGTCTCGCCTCAGCGAGCCCCAAACGTTGAACCTCCGCGTTCGGCGTCTACTTTCAACTCTCTTAACTTTCTTTCAAATTTCCCCAAAACCTCTCCGTGCTTCCGGTGCGTGATGTCTTTCGCACTCTGTCACCCGTTTGATCTCGGGCTATTGTGACATCTCTGAGTGACACGTCTG
This sequence comes from Sepioteuthis lessoniana, assembly GCA_963585895.1. Lineage (NCBI taxonomy): Eukaryota > Metazoa > Mollusca > Cephalopoda > Myopsida > Loliginidae > Sepioteuthis > Sepioteuthis lessoniana. The sequence goes on along the minus strand of OY757925.1, from coordinate 75,469,234 downwards.
TCCGCGCGCATGAGCGTTCACCTGCATCAAGTTTGCTCCTAAATAACCCCTAAGGCATGAACCAAAATCCCTTGACCATTACGTTACATATATATATATATATATATATATATATAAAGTCGTTGCTGGTCGGGCATCATTGGCGCGTTCATGTGTAGCAGTTCATCAGAGAATATAATTTATGTTTTCGTTCACACTTTCATAGCACAACCCTTTGTGTCTTGTTCATATTACTTGGATATTTAATGAGATAGGGTGTAAGTGGCTGTACTATGCTCTTTTGTGGGATGCTGCTACCTCGATTTGTTCAAAAGAGCACATAGTACTCTTGTGTAATCCCTATCTAGATTTTCTCCACACGTTTCGTTAACGGACAATTTTAAATAGACACACGTCATTTGTTGTGTTGAAAAAATTTGTTTGAAAATTTTTTGAAAAAAGACATTATATTCGTGCTTTTTTTGAATTCATAATTCTCAGAAATGTTTTCAAAAATAAATTTTAATCTATAATGAAGACTTTATCTTTTTTTAAAAAAAAAGATTTTTCTTTTTAAATACCAAAAGTGAAGTCTGTCTATTAAAAAAAATAGAACTCTATTATCGATAAAAGAACGTTGAGAACTTTTCTCGTTTCTTTTATTTTTTTCAGTTGGAAATATTCTTTGGATAAAGCGTTTAACACCTGCTATATGCCCTGATGATGATTTATAAATAAAAAAAAAAAAACGAAGGGAAATATTAGCACATTATCATATAAAAAATACATCCTATGAAATATTTTTCATGCATTTAGATAACATTGGATTTATATCAATTTTACTTATATATATATATATATATATATACATTAATAGAAAGGAAGACATATATGTTTAGGGAAATTGTGGCCATGTTTATTGTTAAAAAAAATATGTACGACCGGTTTCGTCTGGCTATTATCAAGCTGTTAATGCCAGAAAATTTAAAAGTGGGAATGTAATGGAAAAAAAGGAGAGGAAAGGAGGAAAGGGGAGGAAAAAATGCTAAGTGGGGGAGTAGTAGAGATGAACTGATGGTCAGAGACTGATCATATTCAATGCCAACTGTACAGTAGTTATCATCATCATCATCATCATGTCACACTATCAGCGCGGATATCCCTGACCCTCTCACACCACCCGTCCCTATCGTCCATTGCTTCCGGTAGGTCTTCAGGACTACATCCTATATTGGCACAGAGCTGCTATATGTAGGTTAGAGCTGGTCGTCCTGCCTTTACCTCATTTGCTGATTGCTTCACTTTGCTTATAAACTGATACAAGCGTCACAAAGTCGTTCTTCCACAACATAGCTTCACACTTACTCAATATTCTTACTCACAGAAAATGCCCCTTTATTTTGAGCAAAAATTACTGCTATATTTAATTCACGAATATCAACTATATCAATAAACAATATCTCTGTTCTAACTCATTAGAAAATAATTTGTAACCATATTTACCAACCCCTCCGTTCCGGCAGGATATGACACAGGGTCATTGTTAAGCGGAGTTTAACAGGTTTGAATTCAGAGTTTTCCTTCTCCTAGACTAGTTGCCTTACCAAGGCTAAAGAGCACAGTCTGCCCTACTATTTATCCTTAGCTGGAGGGAGAATAATTGGATTCATACCTTTCCCAAGAGTATTAGTGCTATGTGAAACGCAATCAGTATCGTTCAGGATTTGAACTCGTGTCCATTTCCTACGACAATGACCATTACACCGCAGGCACCTCCAGAAAATAATTTGTAACTCCTGTTCTTTCTCAAACTTTTCCCTCAATTAATAAAAAATGAATAAATAAAGATATTTATTTTTATATCGGGGTTTATTCAATCGTTTTTACCCCTTTTTAATCGACTACCAACGTAGGAATATAGAAAAATTTAGATAAATAGAAGAGTCACATCAAAAAGCTCATTCAAGAAATGAGGTTAAATGTACATAAACCTTCACCACTAAAAACAAATCATCTCCAATTCCATATATTTAACCGAACGGTTAAGCAGGCTATCATACATTGGGATCTACGGGAGAGTACTATATATATATATATATATATATATATATATATATAGTTTTTGCATTTTCTTATACAGCCATCACTCTGTGTTTATTTTCATGTGGCAATATACAAAGATTTTCAAAGTCTTTTTTTCATTTCAACGATATACAGATATCTTTTAATGACTTTTCTTGCTTTATTTAAAGCAAATTTCTTCTTTAACTGTCTATCGATGCTTAAAGAGTCTTTGAATAAGTTGGATTCAGTGATACATACCTTTTCATCTCAGCAAGTCTTCTAGTAAACAAACAGAATGAATAGATCAGCAAAAACCCTACCAAGAAATCATACAAGATCATCTTCCTCTGATAAAGTTGCATAGTTAAATTTTCGAAATATGCTGGATACGAACCAGAAATCACTTCTCTTCATATATGAATGCCTATTGAAAGTCTTTCGGCATTGTATTAGGTAACCCAGCTCTGATATTGATTAAAAGAATAGATAGATAGATAGATAGATAGATAGATAGATAGACTGACTGATTGACAGAAAATGAAAAGATAGATTGATCAATAGATAGATAAATAGACAATGAACTGAGCTAGCTAGCTAGCTAGCTATATAGATAGATAGATTGACAGAAAATAACTGAGATAGATAGATTGATCAGTTGATAGATAAATAGAAAATAAACTGAGTTAGCTAGCTTGCTAGATAGATTGATAGACCGACAGAAAATGAACTGAGATAGATAGATAGATACGGGGATCATTAAATAAGTTTCCAGACTTTTTTCGTAAGGTCACTTTTATTGATAGTACACACATGAAACTCTAGTCGCCTTTGAAGTAATCTCCTCCGGCTGGAATGTACGTTTTGTACCATTCCAACAACTTCTGGAAGGCCCCATGGAAGTCCTCTTGTGTGAGCGTGTCAATCACCTTCGTGACAGCCTCTTTCTTCCCCTCAATTGTCTCATAACGACAGACTCTGAGCTTAGGGAATAAGCAAAAGTCACAGGGAGCCAGGTCTGGACTATAGGGAGGCTGAGGAACTGTCATCATGCCCATCTTGGTCAAAAAGTCTGTGACAAAGATGGAGTTGTGGACTGGTGTATTGTCCTGGTGGAAATGCCACTGACCCGATTTGAATAGTGCTGGCCTCTTCCGACGGAATCTCTTCCTGAACTCCCTTAAAACCTCAACATAGGAACCCTAACCCTTTGACCAATCAACTCTGATGTATTGACTTCCTTACTACTCCCATACCTCTCATCATCCCTCACAGACTCCCTGTCTTCCTTGAATCTCTTATGCCACTCAAAAAATGATGTTCGATTCATGCAAGAGGTTCCAAAAGCAGTCTGAAGCATTCCATACGTTTCTGTGGCATTTTTTCCAACTTTAAAACAGAATTTTATTGCATATCGTTCTTCTAAAGTGTCCTGACGTCCAGATTGTATTTTTGAAATTCACCAGTTGTGACAATCAGGCTTTAGTAGGGTGTGTTCCAATTGCTGCGGTAGCTGTTCCTTTGAAGCTGAAATCATAAAAATTGGTCAGTCATCTCATAAGATGTATAGCAATAAGATACTGAATTTTCAAGAGTCTATGACAATTTTAAATGCCTGTACAAAAAAGTCTGGAAACTTATTGAAGGCACCACGTACATAGATAGATAGATAGATAGATAGATAGATATTTTCTGTCATTTTCTCATCCCAATAATAAAAACAGAAAACGAAATAAAACTACAGATTACGAAATAATCAAAATATGAGACAAAAACAACGAAGTCGCTAAAATGCCAGTCAATTTCTCGCTAGCTTACTTTCGCACTATGCCAGAAGAACAAGATACTCGGTAAGAATGAAATTAACCAAAAAGACGTTCCCTCGCCAGCAATACCAAAACATTCCTCCGACGGGGGACCCTTAGCGTAACGGTTATCATCGTTAGAAATTGAATTTGCACGCCGAGTTCAATTCCTCATCAGGGCTTGTTTAGCTCATGGTTTGTGCTAATATCCTTGAAAAAAAAAAAAGAGTGAATCCATCTGTTTCTCTTCTCAAAACGGGTAAGACCCTCCCCACACAAAAAAGAATGACTTGGCTGTGAAACTAAACTGTGTTTAGTCGAGAGACTCCAGTCCTCTGAGCCGGAATGATAGCACCTAGTATGTTCTCCACTATGGATCGAATAGATCTGCTCGGAAATTATGCGTATTTGATAGAAACACTTCATCGCATGTGTAATTGAATCCAAATGATTGTAAATTATTTGGATTCAGAATCATTACCTGAAGTTGTAATAGTTTAGGAAAAATTGTTATTTGCTACTTGAAACCATATAACTAAGTGCAAACAAAAGATTATTAAATGGAAATAACTATTTCATACGAAAAAAATATTAGTATTAGATAAGAATATTTTATATATTACCTTGCCTAGTCGACTTGGGCTGTTGAACATACCGACTGCATATCTTCAGAGAGTTACACCCCCCAATAAGTGTCCTAGATAAGACTCCAAACAATCTAATGTTGAGGCTTAAGTAATTCTGTGGGGAATACGGAGTACCTGTTCATTGCCATTGCCCTCAGAGTGGTAGCACCTGATATTGACCTATCTATGAGTCAAATAGATATGTTTGGTATTTAATCTGAGTGCAAACAAATGACTAATGCAAAATTGAATCGTTTGAAATAGAACTGTTTGTCACTTAACTGAATTTAAATAAATGACCGATGTTACATTGTTACTGTTACAGAGCAATATTTGAAAACATTTAACTGAGTATAAAAGAAATGCGATGAGCTCCACCAGGATATTCCTACCTAAGGCACGCTACAAACTAAAATTAGGTTTGATTTGGTTTGATTTCTTTTTTAATGGCCTGTCAACTTTCGTGGGCGAATTAATGCGAAAGCCATCCTAGCAGAATAACAGTGAGTTCACCAATGGTCCAGGAGAGCAGGTCAAGTCATACCAAAGACTCAAAAACTGGTACTTGATGCCGACTTGCTTAACACTCAGCATTATAAGGTACGGATTAAGAGTAAAGTGGAACAATCCAGAAATTGGAGCAGCCCCATCCTCTTTACTTTGGTGCAGTAGCTATTGAAAATAGAGCTTTCGGGTCACCCCTGACTGAAGTTGCCAACTTTATTTACTTACTAAGGCTGTGATAGCCAGAAGAGTTGGGGGGTCACTATCTGACAGTCTTGGTTCGGTCTCCAATTCCCTTTCACACACAACCCTTTCAATAAAGTGAGAGGTATATTTTTCTAAAGAACTGTGTCCGCTCGTCTTTATTGTGTTGCATATGTTTCTGCATGCATGGGTGTATACATAGTTGTTCATGGTTATACAACATTTTTATACATATAATACATATACTAAATATATGATTTCTAAGTAAATTTTGAAATTAAGATTTTTAAAGAAGCCTGAGCTAGTTTTTTTGCAGTTAAATGGTTTCGCTTAATTTCAACCAATTCATTTTAGCATAAGTAGTCTTTTGTATATGCAGTTGATCATAGTTTTAAATACAGATTTTGGTGTACACACAGTTAAACGATGAAGCAGTTCTATTTCAAACAATTCAGTTTAGCAGAAGTACACAGTTAAATGTAAAAACAGTTAATTTTAAACAATTCAACCAATTCATTTTACCATAAGTAGTCTTTTGTATATGCAGTTAATCGTAGTTTTAAATACAGATTTTGGTGTATACACAGTTAAACGATGAAGCAGTTCTATTTCAAACAATTCATTTTAGCAGAAGTACACGGTGGAATGCAAAAACAGTTAATTTTAAACAATTCGGTTCAGCGTAATTACACAATTTATATCTATTTGACCCGTAGATAGGACCCTATTAGGTGCTACCGCTCCGGGCCAGAGTGAACCTGGAAGCCATGGAAATGAAGGATTACTCCACATTCCCCAGAGTAAAGCATTACTGAAACCTCCTCATCAGATTGTTTCGTGTCATATCAGGACACTCGTTGGATGAAGTCTTACCCATCAGCAGAGATGTAGTCGGTGTATTTTGCAGCCCCAGCCGGACAATATTTCTTAGTTATGACTCATCCTAGTTTTAGAAGGGGAGTCCCCGTTGCGTAATGACTAAAGGGATGCAATACAAGTAAGAATTTCAGTCGCGCCAACCTGTTCCCGTTCAGACTGATTCCCTTGAGAAAGATATAAAACTCGTTAGCCTCTTTCATCTTCTGAGTTATATAGTATCGCTGTTATTCTGCAAGGATGGTTTTGGCATTAATTCACCCTCGAAAGTTGATATGCCAATATAAAAAGAAATCAAACCAAATCAAACCTAGTTTTTGTTTGTTTGAAGCGTGCCTTAGGTAGGAATATCCCAGTGAAGCACATCCCTCCACAGTTGAGGTTTGACTTCTTTTGTTCTTTTCCCAGAAAGCATACGATAGCACTGTCATACAGTTCAATAAGTCTTACTATTTACCTATAGATGGAGGAAGGAAGTATAGTTGGATTCATTAACTTTTCAAAGTGTATTAGCACAACGCAAAATGCAAACAGCCTCGTTCAGGCTTCAAACTCAGATAGCTGAGTCTACATCCAACGACTGTAAGCATAAAACTACTAGCGACAAAGCGTATGCATTCTAATACGCCTCAAATCAAAATTTCGTCACTCGACCTTGTCGTTATAGGGTGAAAGTGAAAGTGAAAGTGACACGGGCTTGCATTATAAGTAAATATTCCTCTTCATTTTCCAGCGAGGATACAATTCATCACAGTCCGGCCGAACTTCTTTCGAACATTTGGCATTGTGATAATCTTTCAGCCTGGCTTCCTCGAAACGATTCTGCTGGGATTTATGTTCTGAGGTGAGTAGTTCGTTCTTTCATCCTATTGACATCTGACCGACCAATTTTCGTTGATGCCTACAGAAAAATGTCTGAATATATTCAACTGTTTTTACATCCCGATGCCCACTGCTGTCCCACCCTTCATGTAAACGTGCCATTTTTAGATTTTGCTAACAGTGCATCAGCATTTCCTCGGTGCATTTGCCATATTGAATGCAGTTGTTATTTTCATTTCTTCTTTGGTTTAAATGTTCTCGTCATCTTTTTTTTTATAGTGCACTTTATCGAAAACATATATATCGCCGGTGGTGTATGGGCACCTCTGATGGTGTAACGGTTAGCAAGCTAGACTAGCAAACCTACTCGAATGAGTTCGAGTTTCATTGGGCGCCCCATTCATTCGGCCTTGTGCCACATCAAAGCAAAGGTCTTTGTAAATTAAAGGAGGTGCCCGTGGTGTAATGGTTATCGTCGTAAGAAATGGAGACGGCGATACGAGTTCAAATCCTGAAAGATGCTGATTGCATTTCACATTGCACTAATACCCTTTGGAAATGTATGAATCCAATTATTCTCCCTTCAGCTATAGTAGGGGAGATTGGGTTCTTCAGCCTTGGTGAGGCAACTAGACTAGAAGGAAAATTCTGAATTCAAACCTATTAAACTCCGCTTAAAAATTGACCTTGTGTCATATCCTGCCAGAGCGAAGGGGTTGGTAAATACGGATACACAGATATATTTTTCGGATTAACCTCTGAGTGTTCTAAAGTATGAGGTAGCCTTCAAGTTTACTATATATTGAATGTTTGGTTTGGTTTTCTGGCATATCGACCATTGTTTGTTATTTAATACCCAATCCCGTTTTTACATATATATTAGATATATGATGTGTAAACATATTTTGTGGATAAAAAATGTTAAATATTCAAACAGTTCATTTTCTAACAATTCAATTTAACATAGGTTATTTGTTTGCACTCAGTTTAAATGTCAGACATTTCTGTTTTATCCCTAGATAGGGACCTATCAAGTGCTACCTATCCAGGATAGAGTAAACCAGGGTGCAATGAAAATGAAGCCTCAGAATTCCTGCAGCCTCGACATCAAATTGTTTAATGTTATAATCAGAACACTTGTAGGAGGGTCTCTCCCAGCTACATAAATTCAGTCGGTGCATTTTACAATCCCAGCCGATTGGGCTGACTATATATTGATTGATTGCTTGACTGATTTTAAGGGCATGTCAACCGGTCTAATGTTATTTTATGCCTACATGTAAGGGAATCGTATTTATTGTATATCTATGCTAATAGTTTTCGATTAATTCTTTCTCAAAAGTTTTTTTGTGTTCTGTAATATAATTTCGAGCCAACATCATCAAATCATGCTAACAACACGGATTTTCCTGATTCTCTCTCTCCATCCGTCCCTATCATCCATCACCCTCGTTAGTTCTTCCAAACTATATCCTGTGTCCACCCAGAACTGATATGAATAAATCTTGTTGGTCGGTCAAACCTGGCACGTCCATGCATAGGGGTCCATATACAAATAATTTGCACACAGTTGCATAGTTTCAAGTATTCCTATTTAATACTAATAATTATATGGTTTCTATTAGTTATTTCTATTTCATAATATCATTTATTTGCACAGTTATATGATCTCACTAAATAATAGTTTAGTTAGCTGTCTTAAGTTAAGGGCGACCCGAAAGCTCCCTTCTCAAAAGCTACTACCCTGAGGTGTAGAAGATTGTGCTACTTCTTTCCTTGGATTGCTCCACTTACTCTTGATCTCTACCTTATAATTTTGAGTGTTAAGCAATGAGGCATTAAGTACAATTTCTTTAGTTTTTGGAATGATTTAACCTGGGATTAAACCCAAATCACCTGGACTACTGGTGAACATTTTAATCATAATGCCAAATCCTAATAAACAATGATAGCCCTAAGAAAATATTCTTAATATCAATAATTTATAGATATATGGTATGAAGTATTCCTATTCAAGTCTAATAATTTTAAGTAGATCAATTTGATCAATAGATAAGTCTAACTTGTATTACCACTTAAGGCCAGAGTCGACTTGGGAGTAATAGCAATAAAGCGGCATTCCAAACTTCTCTGACATCGAAAACTGGAGCTTGCTTTACAATTACATTCAGTTCAGTTTCATATCCAGGTCACCTTAATTTAGGTTTCTTTCCCATCAGTAGAAGATACGGTCACCGTATTCTGAACTCCTTCGGTATGAAAATAATAATTGAGTATGAAAATATTTCATTTACTGCAGTGGATTTTGACACGTATTATCAAATCTATTACTCACTCAGTGAGAATCCGACTCATTATAAACATGAGAGCCTCCGCATAGAGCATAATGGTTATCGTCGTGGGCAATACAGCAAGTAAGTTTTTGACGGCTTATGTTGAAGTAACCTGATGCGATCTGTGTGTCAAGTATCTAAGCTTGACTCGAGTCTTAAATGATCAATGTCATATGGTCTTTTCTGTCTCTAAATAAATACAGAGAAAGCGAGTCCCTTAATCTGACATTTTTCCACAGATTTATCAAGTTTGGTTGATCCTTTCAGACCAATGGGACGCACAAGTTTTCTAGTTTGAACGAAGTCAATGATGAAGACAATTTTTTAGACTTTAAAATCTAATTCTGCTTTCTCAATTAAAAAATAATTGGCTTTAAATATTAAAGAAATAGTGAATTAAGGTAAGAAATGTGACTTACCCTGCATAATGATCAAATATTTTATCGAGCACTTGCTAACTTACGTCTACTTTGGTTGCTTCTACTCGCAGAAGTCTCTATTCAGGTCTTGGTAATGTTTGTCCATACTTCAAAGAACGCATTTGAGGCCTACGCGTTAAAATATTCATGTGTTATATTTTCTCTTGTGGAATGTAATTCAGTTCTAGGGTCAAGATGGTTTTATCTTCAAAAAGAAAAAAAAACAGATGTGTCTATTAACTGGTTTCCTGATTTAAGACGTGCATCTCAACTTTATATCAAATCCCAACCTGTGGGGCAGACTTAGAATATGCTGAGTGTATCCCCAGCAGATGAGTAAGACCACTTAAAAAAGGTGTACTTTTGTATGAAAGTAAACTTAATCTGATAGAAAGGCTCTAGTGCAGGAGAACTATAAATCTGAGTAAATCTTTTTGGCTATTTCGAGAAGTTTGACCAAGAGAGTTAGTACTTGTAGGTAGTCCTTTTTTTTGACTAATAACATTTGGAAGGGCATGGACACACTTATTCCGTATAAGGGATTCTGTAGTATCACTACCGTTCTACAAGAATTGATTCGACATTAAATAACCCACGAAGACTTGATATGCCATAAAAATAGTCCAAATCATTCTAAACCAAACCAATCGTTGGGTCCGACTGTTTGAATTAGTATTAGACAGAATGGTAGATACAATCTAACAGTAGATTATTTATGAATAGTTTTTTTAAATCAAAGTTGTTGATCAACGATTATTATTATTAATTACCTTAAGAAGGAAACTGCATATCATCTGTACTAGATAGAAATGCTCGATATCACATAAAAGTTAATTATTTGTATAAAGAATACTTATTTGAAAATAAAAATTGTTTATCAAGGGTTATTATCATTAGTTTCCTTAAGGAAAAAAACTATGTGCAAATTATCTGTACGAGATAGGAATCCTTGATACCATTCAACCGAATGGGAAAAAACGCATAAGAAATAACTGAGCAAAAACGTAAACGTGACGGTACAATGCTATCCCTTAACCTTTAGACATAACATCATCCTAGACAGATTTACATGCAGTTAAAATCAATCGATCAATCAATTGTAGAATATGCCGATGCTAATATAGCTCTTCCGACCAGCGGGACCTACGAGTGTTCTAGCCAAGACGAAGTAAATGATGATTTATTTTTAGACTTAAAATCTCATTTTTCAGCTTAAAAAATAGTTTTTTTCAGATTCAGAAAATTGATGTCTGCTACGTCCGCTTTTTAGTCTTCCAATCCCGTTCTGATTTTATTTTTAGCCGAGAAAACTTTTCATTTGGCGAAGGAGAAAAGTGATGTCTCTTTAAATTGCATTCTAGGACTTAAAATCATACTGATTTTTAATGTAACTTAAATTTTAAAAAGCAAACGATACGTAAGTCACTTTTATTTATTTTTCTTTTATTCTGTTTTCTTGTTTTTTTATGGCATATCATACATTTGTGTTGCCCATTCGGCTGGGGCTGTAAAATACACCGACTGCACCTCTGCAAGACCCCCTCCTCCCAACGAGTGTCCTGTTTATGACACTAAACAGTCTTATGTTGAAGTTCGAGTGATGCTGGAACTATGGGGAATGCAGAGTACCCCTTTATTGCAATTGCTCCAAGGTCCACTCTGGCCCGGAATGGTCACAACTGATAGGGGCCTATCAATTGGTTAAATAGAACTAAACTGTATACTTATACTAAACTGATTTGTTTGAATGAGAGCTGTTTGATTAAACTGAATAGATTGAAAAAGAAATGATTTTGACAATTAAACTGTACTAACATTTAAACTGCGTGCTTATGCTGTACTGAATCGATCGAAATGGAACTGTTTTTGACATTGAGAATATACTTACACTAAACTTAATTGTTAAATATAGAACTGTAAACAAAATCTGTACTTATACTAAACTGAATTAGCTGAATTAGAACTGTTTGACTAAACTGAATAGCTTAAAATAGAAATATTTTTGACAATTAAGCAGTGTACTTGTGCTAAACTGAATTATTTGAAATAGAACTATCTATTTGCATAAAATGGATTTGGCGTTAAATAACATACAACGGTTGATATGCCATAAAACTAAACCAACCAATCATCCATAGATTTGCGGATTATTTAATGCTAAATCTATCATTGTAGAAGGAGATTAGTTGCACTAGTTGACCCATAGTCGGAAATATAAAGGTTTCCCACTTTTTCCAAGTGTATTATTAGTAGAAATGAAGAAAAAGCCTGACAATGTTCGAACTCGCTTATCATTGAGTAGAAGCCCAGTGTATTAGCCTTTCCAGCAAAGGAACTTTCCAGTCACTTTTCTGACTATCTAATACCGTGATACGAATAGATTGTTTAAAGCATTTTTGTTATTTCATGAATCCATACAATAAATAGTGATTTGTATCATGTGAAAATACAACACGCCAAAAGTGTATGGATTTTATTTAGCTTCAGAGACAAAATCATCAGAAGAAGAACCGATAAACTATCTCCACTTTGAAAATATTAAATGCAATAATTTTTTCCAGCGCTTCTAATTACATTTCTGGCTGATAGAAAAATACTTGCAGTTCTAAAACTCTCATTTTTAAAGTAGATTATGATGAAATATATCAAATAGAATTAGAGCCATTAAATTCCCCAACTCTTGGCAAAAATTATGAAATTACAACACCTTGGGGAAGTTCATTTATATTTTTAATTTCGCAGTAAATTAACAAATTGCAAATAAGACACAAAACATTTTTTTCGTAGGTGACGGTTGATTAGGTTAGATTTCTTTGTTTAATGGCATGTAAACATTCGTGGGTTATTTAATGCCAAAGCCATCCTTCCAGGAGAATAGCAGTGATGATATTTAACCCATAGCTTGGAGGATAAGGGGTTTCATAACTTTCCCAAGGATATTTGTCTGAAAGTGAACGTAATAGCGCGACTGGAAGGAGGTGCCAGTGGTGTAATGGTCATCGAAGGAGGTGCCCGTGGTTTAATGGTTATCGTCGCAGGAAATGGACACGGTGACACGAGTTCAAATCCTGGACGAGACTGAATGCATTTCACTTAGTACTAACACCCTTGGGAAAGGTATGAATCCAATTATTCTCCATCCAGCTATGGATAAATAGTCGGGCAGACTAGGCTCTTCAGCCTTGGTTAGGCAACTAGTCTAGGAGAAGGAAAACTCTGAATTCAAACCTGTTAAACTCCGCTTAAAAATTGACCTTGTGTCATATCCTGCCCGAGCGGAGGGGTTGGTAAATAGGATAAACTATTTGGTCGTAGGGATAGTATCGTGAATAATCCCTTCTATAAAATCTATCATGGCAATAGAAGGGTTACTTGTCAATTAATATCTTCATTACAATAAGATATTTTACTGGGTCACATGGCAACGCTACCAAAGAGTCATTCAAAAATTTAAACAGCTGGTTTTGAATTCTTCATCTGTTACTCTGGTTTACTGACCAAAGCTAAACAGTAAAGTCTGCTCAATTGTTTATCGTGTACAGTCTCGTGAAGGAGGCGAAATCGATCTGTACTCAAGGATTTAGCACGAAGTGAAACACAAAAAAGTACTTGTCCCAGATTTCAACTCAGACCGCTAAGATTCAATTCTTACCATAATATCCGTTAAGCGACATGCACTTTCAAATCTAAGGAGATAGTTAAAAAATAGGCAACTTATCAGTAAATGATAGTGAAAAATTGGAAATCTATTGTTCGATAATAGTTAAATAGTAGAGGAATAATTGTTAAAATTGTGAAATAATAGTTAAAAATTGTAAAATATTAGTTTAATTATTGTTAAATGATTGCTAAAAAATAATTAAACAATAGTTACACAATAGTTAAATAATAGTTAAATTATTGTTAAATAATAGATAAAAATAGTTAAATAGTAGTTTAATTACTGTTATTATTCGTTAAATAATAGTTAGACAATAGTTATGTAATAGTTAAATAATAGTTAAATATTAGTTTAATTATTGTTAAATGATTGTTAAATAATAGTTAAACAATAGTTACATAATAGTTAAATAATAGTTGAATTACAGTTGAATAATACTTTATTCTAAAATGTGATTCAACCTTTAAACCAATAAGAGCAGAAAATTCTCAGGAACCAATCTAATGAAATTATGAAAACCGAGAAAAAATCGATTATCAATCTTCATTTCAATTTTGGAAAATCTCAAAACTGTTTATTATTCAAATGCTAAGTTGAAATTATGATTTTATTTTCGTTGTTTATATGAACTTTTTTAAAAATCAGTAAACGCGGAGAATTGAGGCTGGTTTGATGTGGTCGTTAGTTTTTCGGCATGTCCACCCCGTATTGCATAATTTAATCCTGTTGTCACTCTCTGTTTTGCAGTGTTCTAAGTGTGATACTGTTGCACAAAGAAAGAAAAAATGCTCAATGTTCTCAGGAGGTCATTCTCCGTCATAAATAGCTCAGAATACCACTAAGTTGAACCCCCAAAAAGATAACTTTAATAACTTTTGTATAACTTCATCATTACACAAGTGTTTTAAACAGCGCTGAATATTGACCATTTGGACAAAGTCTTGTGTTAGTCATTAAGTTAAGAAATTCCATGACAATAACATAGAACATTGTTTCCTGTTAGTTCTAATTGACATCAATGGACGAAATCCCATTCTTTCACTAGGGATACTCGTTTCGTTATTTTTTTCACAAAATACCGTTCTCTGCGTGCAAACTGAATGCCACTTTCTTCTATTTACCTATTAAGAGTTTCTCAAAACTTCTGTTTGTACCTTATGTATTTACTAACATGAATATCTAAAAGCAATGGCTATATTACAAATTACTCGCGCACAAACACGAACACGAAATTGTAAATGGCCGCTTACACAACCAACACGCGAAGCAACGTACGCTTTTTGCATCAGGTGAATGCTAATCATTACATATATTAAACTGTATCTGGTGTTAAGGTTCCGGTTTTGGTGCTCTAAAAAGTATGGATTAACCATTATGTTATCATTACTCTCAAGTTGACTCAGAACCGAAGTGGTAGTACCTGTTAGGGTCCCACTAATGGGTTAGATATACCCTGTTTGAAAACCTTTCGTATTTGAAAACATATCTGACAGGGAGTGAAGTATTTCAGTCAATGCTCATTAGGTCTGCACCCAACTATTCTCCCTTTTGCTAAGATCAAATAGTAGGTCAAACTATTCTCTTTAAAGTAGATATCTCAACCGGCCGAGGATTAGGAAAACTCTTAATTCAGATCTGCTAAACCCCGATTAAAACCTGACCTTGTATCACATCCTGCTCGTTTTTGAGGGTTGGGTAAGTATATGAATGATATATTAAACCCTTATAGAGTCAGATTTTTTTTCTTATAGTTAAATTCATCATCTTGTTAGTGGGGTCCAAAATATGCAGTCTCCCTCTTCACCAGAGGGCTAAGACCACCCTTCAAAGAAAAAACCAAGGTGCCTAGAAGTAACATTAAACTGCATCAAGCGGTGATGCTCAATTTCGAGAATTGTGGAAGGAGTTGAGTAACCCACCTAATGCTATTTGACTCAGGTTCGGTCTGACCCACAGTCTTAGTACCTGTTAGGATCCTATCAATATGTCAAAAATATATCCGTACAAATATTTTTGTATTACTATAACACGATGGTGTTATATTGAATATCAAATATTAAAAAAATAACAGTAGTTGACTCCGTTATTCAGATACGAAAAAGTCTTTTATTCAGACTGTCTACATTCTAGCAGTCTGACGCAAATACGAAGGAGAGAGGAAGGCCTTTAAGGTTTTATGAGCGAATATCGCTTGCAGACACAATGAGGCAATCTCCAGCCCGTCTCTCACCAACCGACACCAACAACTAACCCAACTCGTCTCTTTGGGTTTCTAATCTCAACTCATTCAATGGCCGTCTGCTTGAATTAAGTATTATCTTTTCTAATATAATCTCTTCTAAATTATTGCATCATACGATCATAAACTTGTATTTCTTACCCAGATGACAAACACTTGATTTGTTTATGTTCAATATCCTGTATAGAACTATTTTGACATTGCCCATCTGTCACACGTGCAACCCCATAACTGTTTGTGACTCAGAACACTAACTCTCAAAGATTTGTAACCAGTCCAGAACCTCATTAAACTAAATAACAAAATAATCAATATAATCAATTATCAAGAAATAATTTATAACCCTTCCCTTTAACACCCTTACGCTCGGTTTTACGTGAACATCGCAAGTGTCACTGGGCGTAATTGACGCTGTGATGCAAAACCGCTCGCTGCTCACGCCTGGATAGTTGATAAAAAATACCTGTGATGTTACCTTCAGAGGTTCACTGTCGAGCATTCCTCCGTTCACGTTGTTTTTATTTGACTCTAGGGAGGATAAACAGATTCAGAAAGCAAGATGTAATTCACAAACTGCTGGAGGTAAAGATTATGAGATATTGTAAAGACGACTCGTCTCCACTGTAAAAAGGTGCTTATGTATTTGAACAATTCGCAATTATAACACAAGATGTATTTCTATACAACAATTCCGTTATACAGGTTGATTTTCCCTTCCCAAGGACAGTTGCATTAGAGACACAAGGTTGGCACAAGGTCTGGATTCAGGAAGTCTCATCTCGAGTGACAAGGAAATGGCGTCTTGTGAGTGTCTGCTCCTGAGCGTAAAAATGCTCGGTTTATGAAATAATTCAGCTAGGAACGAAGGTGGGCGTGAACGGTATAAGAATCTCGTTTCTAACGGCAAATTTTAATAAAAAGAATCATTATTCTCTCACTCTGGCAAATTCTAACCAAAAATTCAATATTTCCACACTTTGCCTAATCGCAGAATTTAAACTTTGAGCTTTTCTCTAAGCCCTTTCGTTTAGGTGTTGATAACTGCCCTGTTGACAAACAGAATTCAAAGAAACAGGTATTATAACCGTCTGGTTAACAAAACAGAATTTTTACACATCTCGCCAATCCTGCCTGGCTAAAAATGTATGACATCCTTTACTTCTAAAACTTCTCCATTCAAGTACGTTTATCGGAGGGTCACTCATTATCCATTAACCCCTTACATATCATTATATCTCGCTTAGCCTTTCATCGTTCATTATTTCACAAATAAATATTAATTATCACCCTATTTATTTTCTATTACACAGGAAAACTTGAAATTTTATAATCCAGGGCAAATTATTTGTATTACAAATAGTTACATGAAGCATTAATTATTTTTTACAAAGTTTCATTATCATTTTTTACTTGAATCTTCATGACTGCTTGCAAAAATAACAAAGACTAAATCCGGTTTTAGGTAAAAAATAAAACAAAAACATGAGCTGAAATGCCTTTAAACCAGCCCAGGGCTCTTTTTTCAGGTAACTATCATTTTAAATAATCATTTGTATTATCATATATTTATTCGAGCCATTAATGGAATCGAAACAGATATTACCACTCCTTATCTGGATGGATAAAGGGATAATTCTAAAAAGCGTTGGCTTTTTGCCTTCTATAAATAGATTTATACGAGCCATAAATGGAATCGTAACAGATATTACCACTCCTTATCTGGATGGACCAAGGGATAATTATAAAAAACGTTGGCTTTTTGCCTTCTATAATTCTAGAAGAGGAGCATCACCTCTGTTTTCAGTGAAGAGTTGCATCATGAACTAAACTATACGCACTATTCTTGCAATATTCTATCTGGTTGGAAAGAGAAGTGATCGTATCTAAAAATATAACAGACATAATATGCATTCAAGAACACAGATACATACATAGCGAGGATATTGAATATTACGATACTAGCAATGGATGAACGCTAGCTACGAGCCCCTAAATGGCTAAATTGCATAGAGAAAATACAACCTCGGATGATGGTAGCTACTTTTTAATTGCAACCCCAGCGCAACAATCATCTTCTGCTACAGCCCTGCCAATGTTAGTGAAGAAACTGACCTCATCACCTTCTATGATGAGCTATCCTCCCTTGTTCGTAGCATTCCGAAACAGTCCGAAGATTTTTTTTAAATAGCATAGTTATTTACAAGGGTTTTCTTAGTTGGAGTACAATTAAGGATGAAAAAGGCATCTACAGAGGCTCGAACTCACAAGCAAAAGTTCGCTATTCAAGCTTGTTAACCATTACACTTAGCAAAGTGATCCACATAACCGTACTGAATTATTTTTTTTTATATAAGTCGCTCATTTATATGGATATATATTTCTTTAAATCCGCTGTGGCCCATATTCGACCTGCTGGTCACATATGGCTCACAGTACGTTATTAATGACCGTCTCAAGATTTCAATTTTTTATAAAAAAAGATATTTTTACAAGAGAGAGAGAGAGAGAGAGAGAGAGAGAGAGAGAGAGAGAGGAAAAACCTTTCCTTATTGTCAAATCAGACGCTTATGCATATGATCTTTTGAAGTGAAAAGATTGTCGTGATATTTTTAGTAGTACGGCCTGCCTTGTGGTGAGTAATGTTTCATGTGGCCTGCTTTTCGAAAAAAATATTGCCAATACTTGATTTAAATTTAAATTTTTAAATTTTAAAAGTAAAGCTTCACTCTCAATAATGTTCGATCACTAATTGAAAAATGATTGATCATTTATTGAACAATGATTCAAAATTGTTTCTGTCGAGAGCTGACATTTTGATATAGTGTAAGAATCATCAAAATTCATTCTCGATTTTCTTATAAAATTTCGAAATATACATCTATTAAAATGAAACGATTTCCATTGTGCGAATAACAGATTATGCATTATCTGAAATGTCCAAAATTAGTTACATAATTGTTTTCCCATTATGTTTCACGTATGTTCACCTCTTAAGACTTATTGATATAAATTGATCGGGGATTTTTCCCTTTTAAATTAAATCCTGCATTCTTCTTTCTCTTTCGTTTTTTTAAAACATGACAGGAGTTTACGTTGCAGGAAACTCAGCCATTTTCTTTAAGATTTTCTCTAATGTTAAAAACATTTCGATATTAAAAGGAAACCTTAAATTGGTTTGGTTTCTTTGTTTAATGGCATATCAACCTTTGTAAGGTTATTTGATGCCAAAGCCATTCTACTAAAACCGTAGTGGTACTATTTAACCCATAGGTGGGAGGATAAGGGGGCTCATACCTTTCCCAAGGGTATTTGCCGGAAAGTGAACGTAATAGCGCAACTGGAGTTTGAACTCGCTAACTACGATTCCGCAGTCTATCGCTTTAACCATTACATCACGAGGACTCCCCCCGAAATCTTAAATGAAACAGAGTGAGCTTTTTTTCAACAATTTAATAATATGTTACGGCCATCGGCCACGGTAGGATTATAATGCAGGGAGCAAGGACTACTATGAGGACCGGAAGTGGGGGCAGGCGATTGGCGGGTCTCCGAGCCCTAGCAACAGTGGAAGAAGCAGCCGAGAAGGGGCAAAGGTCATGACCCAGATAAGGAAAAGAAATGCCATTGGTCGAAGCAGGGAGGGCGTTTTACGGCTAAAAAGAAACGAAACCAAAAAAGTCAGTTTCGAGCTTCACCAAGGAAGACAAAGGTCGCCTTTTCACGTGGTCCGGTGAAAGGGAAAATTCTAGTCACAGAATGGCCTAATAGAAGCCATCGACTCCGTTGGGTAAGAAACTGAGGCTCAACGTAAAAGAAAAGAAAAACAAAAACTGGAGCCTTGCGATTCGTTAATAAGAGATTAACGAATATAAGAAAAAAAAATTAACAAAAGAAAGGAAAGAAAAAAAAAGGTTAGTCAAAAAATTTTTATTACGAATAATATACGTAACCTAAATAAAAGTCCGTATCAAGACTATTCCAAAGAATCATTTTGAGGTTGTTCATAGTTAGCAGCTAGTTTCGGCGGAAAACATATTTGTTTAAAATTTGTATATCCATATTAAAGACGAAGAGGAGAGACTTTTGTTCTTCGGTAAAAGAAGAAAAAAAAAAAGGGAAGTAAAACAAATGTGAGAGAGAACGAGTAAGTTCGCTCCCTTTAATTGTAAAGGGAACAATATACGGATATAATTTTAAAACAAGTGAAAAAAAAAGAGAAAAGAAAAGAGAGAACTTTGTCTTATTGGAAGGACATAGTCAAATACTATTGGAAGCGACTTGTCTTCCACATTTCTGTATATATTTTTTTGTTGTATTTGTTTTGCTCTTCGTTTGTCTGTTGTTGCAATTGTGTTTTCTTTAAAATAAAAAAAATGTAAAAACGATACATGTATAAAGAAAAGAAGAAAAACAACTACGCGTCATATTGTTTATCCGGTTCAGAATTCCCCACGTGTTCATTCATATCACGTCGACCTCTTTAACCTTGACACACCCTCATTCGTCCGTAGTCTCAGTAACCCTCACATAGGTCTTCGTCCGTTTCTCGAAAAATTAAACCTATACGCAAGCTCTATACTTGCCTAGTTATATTGGCTTTCAAAGCTATCAATAAAATATAACTTGTTACGAAGAATATGTAGAGCTTGGGTGGTACGGATGCTGTCGACGGAAATTCTCCCCGTCTTTCGAGGATAATGTAACCTCGGAGCAAAGATACAGTAACCGTTACAAATATAACAAATATCTCTCCCTCTTCCTATCTATCTATCTATCTATCTATCTATCTTGCTGTAGTTTCGTGGTTTACAAGGGTTTTGAATGCTTCTAAATAGTCTTGTCGTGTGGAAAAATGTGTTGAGAGAGCCTGTATGATTTTATTGTGCATTTGGTTAATATCTTCACCTCAATGCATTTTTTGCCCAGTCAGCTGGGGCTGTAGTATACACTGACTGCACCTCTGCAGAGGGGTAAGACCCCCCCAACGAGTGTCCTGGATATGACACTAAACAATCTGATGGTGAGGTTCCAGCAGTGCTGGAGCTTTGGGGAATGCGGAGTACCCCTTCATTGCCATCGCTCCCAGATCCACTCCGGCCCGGAGTGGTAGCAACTGATAGGGCCCTATCTATGGGTTAAATAGAACTAACAGCATACTTAGGCTAAAATGAATTGAATAAACTGAATAGCTTGAAATAGAAACGTTTTTGACAATTAAACTGTACTTACACTTAAACTGCGTGCTTATGCTTAACTGAATTATTTCAAATAGAACTGTTTTTCGACATTAAAACTGTATTTACACTTAACTGAATTATTACATATAACTGCTTGAAGAGTTAGAAATGGAAATGTTTTTGACAATTAAACTGTGTACTTATGCTAAACTGAACTGTTTTCAATAGAACAGATTATTTACATAAAAATGGATTTGGCGTTAAATAACCTACAAAGGTTGATATGCCATAAAACCAACCAAACCAAATCAATCAATGCATTTTTGTATAAAAATGCTCCTGTTCTTGTGGGAGTGAACTGCTATAATGTATCTTTTTTATTTTTGCAGTTTTTGGTAAGAATTGTGATTATTCATTCCGACGGTATGTTGAAATGATAGACTGTCGTAAAACTGATTATATGATAGAATTATGTGGAGGGTTGGATAAATCAAACACTTAACACTGGGTTAGTAGGTGGGATATTTCGTTTTTCATTCAAAGAACTTTTTCAGGTTAAACTATTTTCTGAGTTTTTCTATATATAAGAAAATGAGGAACATGATAAAATGACGAAGAGGATAAAGGTGTAGCAGGAAGGAGGAGAGGGTTTAGAGTCAATTGTATCAGGTTTCATTTAAAGATTTTTGATTGGATGAAAGTGGAAATAATTGTCGTGGGCGGTGACGGGAAAGGAATTGGAAAATGGTGGGGAAGGAGTCTCGGCATATCCTTTTTCGTCGAAGACATTGACAATAATGTGATGTCTAGTTTGAAAGGGAGCGAAAAGGGGAAAAAAGAAAGTGTTAAGGAAAGACTCCTCAAAAGTATGGGGGTAGAGAAGGGAAAAATGTTCTTTTTTACCCGTATTCTATTTTGGAAAAATACAAAAGACACTTTATACCAGTTCTCTCCCACAAGAACAGAAGCTTTTTATCTAAAAGAATGCATTGAAGAGAAGAATATATCCAAGTACACAAGAAAATCATATAAACACATTCATCACACCATGTACATGATACTTCGACGCATCCAAAACCCTTCTAAATCACGAAGCTACATCATTATTTAACGAAACCATCCAAATCTTCTTCGAAATACACAAAACCATATATATATATAATCATCCCCACAGACGGATTGTTTCGTTCTATCACAACTCTTCAGTTTGGCTAGACACGTAGCATGCTTGAAGCTGGAATCGAAACCTGCCCAACTCTACGTTAGACTTAGTATCATACCGCTCTGGCAGCAACCAAACCACGTCAGCTCGGGGAATTAAAAGGCATTATGTAGTAGCTTTCGTTTATTTACATTTTTGCATTATGCTGGTGGCAGCCGTAAGTTCCTTCGCCAGAGTGCTCAAACCCTGTGGGAACTGAAATAAGCAAATTATCATAAAGTAAGTTTCTTAAATCAGTAAAGTGCTCAGTAGACCAGTATAAAATCGAAAGTGAATTAAGTTTTTCTCACCTCTTCATAGTTAGGGCTGTAGAATGCAACAACTATATCCCTGTAGAAAGGTAACCCCCCTATCCCAATGAGTGCCCTGGATATGACATTAAAAATCTGATGGTAAGGCTTTGGACAATACAGTGTAACCCTTTCCATTGCTCTGTGATCCACCATGACCCACAGTGGTAGCACTTGATTGGGTCTTATCTATGGTCAAATAAAACGATTTGATGTTTTAACCGTCATTAAACAAATAACTGATAATTAATTGTATTGTTAGGGATATATAGCAATACTCGGAACCTTTTAACTGATTGCAATAGAATTATTAGTGTTAAATAACAATACTTGTAACCACTTCACAAACAAATGATTAATATTGAATAGAATTAGTAGTGGTAGATAGCAATAATTGAAACCATTTAACTGGGTAGATCCTATTTACCAACCCCTCCGCTCGGGTAGGATATGACACAAGGTCAATTTTTAAGCGGGGTTTAACAGGTTTGAATTCAGAGTTTTCCTTCTCCTAGACTAGTTGCCTCACCAAGGCTGAAGAACCCAGTCTGTCCTACTATTTACCCATAGCTGGAGGGAGAATATTTGGATTCCTACCTTTCCCAAGGGTATTAGTGCTATGTGAAATGCAATCAGTCAGGTCCAGAATTTGAACTCGTGTGGCCGTGTCCATTTCCTCCGACGATAACAATTACACCACGGGCACCTCCATTTAACTGGGTAGAAACAACAGAAACACGAGTTTGTAAACAAATTACTTGGAAATCGTTTAAAATTTAAATCACCAACAAATTATTCACTGACAAATCAAGTGTATATCCATTTAATTGTGTGCAAACATGTAAGTGATGTTAACATGTTAATATTACATAGCGATTCTCGAAACCATTTAACTAAGGGAAAACAAATGATTTCAGAAATTATATATATATATATATATATATATATATATATATATATGTGTGTGTGTGTGTGTGTGTGTGTGTGTTTGAGTGTGTGTGTGTGTGTTTGAGTGTGTGTGTGTGTGTGAATAAGCTTTGGCATTAGATAACCAATAATCGTTGATATGTCAGAAATCACAACCAAACCAAATTACATCTATTAGATATATATGTAAAACCAAAATTAGAGTTCGATAAACAACAATGAAACGATGTGATTCAAAATAATGGCGAATAAATTATTGATAGAAATTAATTCCTTTTTGAATAATTAATGAATAAGTTATGCTTTGCTAAAATGGAAATCATTTAACACTTGAACCTACACACACAACCCCCCCATATATATATATATATATATATATATAGAGAGAGAGAGAGAGAGAGAGTGAGAGAGAATATCTACACAGAAAATGGCCAGTATATTTCATAAACATTAGTGATAACACCTTATATATTAAAACAAGCACTAAATCTCTTTTTTCATTGTCTAATATAGAACTGAGCTTTAAAATTATTGAGACTGATATTACATACATATGCTTCTTTGACGTAATAAAACACATTTAATTGGCTACCAGGTTTTGTATCCTGAACGAGACTGTTTTTCACTTAGCGTTTATGTCCTTGGCAAATATATGAATTTATCAATTCTCCTGTTAGCTATAGGTGAATTATAATGTAGACAGGACCCTTTTCCCTTAGTACAGCAACGAGCCTTGGAGAAGGAAATCTCTGAAGTTAAATCGCCAAAAGTATTGACTTTGTATCGCATATTACGCGTGGTGGAGGTTTGAGTAAATGCACGAGGTGCTGCATGGTCAGCAAAGTTTTCATTAGGAAATGGCTCTGAACTCAGGCAGGGTTTCGGGGAAAATTAGTCATTATCACTAACCCAGAAGGCGGTGAGGGTTTTTCTCTTTATTTTCATTACTCTCACGTCCACTCTGTTAGGGTCCAATGTATGGATCAAACTGCTATGTTTAAAAATTATTCCTTTTCGATTGTAGCCAAGTCGGTAGGGGTAGTAGAATACACTGACTAAATCTCTGTAAAGGGGTGAGAATCCTGGGCATGACACTAAGCAGTCTGATGGTGAGGCGCCAGTATTGTTGGAACTTTGGGGAATGCAGAGTAGCTCTTCCTTGCCATCGCTTCCCGGTCCATTCTGGCCTGGAGAAGTAGGACTTGATAGGGGCTAGAAATTTAAACTGTGTACTTTGACATTTTAACTGAGTCCAAACAAATGGCCAATGCTAAAGTGAGTTGCTTGAAGTAGAATTTTTTTATCATTTAACTGTGTACGAACAAATGAGTGGTGTTTAATTGAATTGTTAGTCATATAAATCAATACTTGGAAGCATTTAACTTTGGTGACATGCTAAACTAAACTTTTCGAAAGAGAACTGTTTGCTCATTTAACTGTGTGTAAGAAATGACTGATTTCTGATCGAATTGTTAGAGTTAAATTGCAATACTTTAATACATTTAAATGTGTGCAAACAAATGATTAATAGTAAATAGAATTAGATAGAAATATGTGAAACCATTTAACTGTGTGCAAAAAATGAGCTCAGCCTCCATATTTACCCAACCCCTCCGCTCGGGCAGGATATGACACAAGGTCAATTTTTAAGCGGCGTTTAATAGGTTTGAATTTAGCGTTTTCCTTCTCCTAGACTAGTTGCCTCACCAAGGCTGAAGAACCCAGTCTGCCCTACTATTTACCCATAGCTGGAGGGGGAATAATTGGATTCATACCTTTCCCAAGGTATTAGTGCTATGTGAAATGTAATCAGCCTCGTCCAGGATCTGAACTCGTGTCGCCGTGTCCATTTCCTACGTCTATAAACATTACACCACGGGCACCTCCTTTTTTTACCAACCCCTCCGCTCGGGTAGGATATGACACTAGGTCAATTTTTTTAAGCGGAGTTTAACAGGTTTGAATTCAGAGTTTTCCTTCTGCTAGACTAGTTGCCTCACCAAGGCTGAAGAACTTAATCTGCCCTACTATTTACTAAATGAGCTCTGCCTCGTTAAAAAAAATATTATCTAAAAATTCTTTTGGAAATTATATATTTTCTATATATAAGCATGAAAAGGATTTGGCATTAAATAAACTATAATGGTTGATATGCCTAAAACCAAAACAAAGCAAATCTTTTCGATATGAGTGTGAGGAAAAAAAATTTCATTAAAAATCTTAAGAAGGACCAACTAATTTTTTTAATATTTTGCTGTATGGGTCATGACGTTCAGTCATATTTAATTTGTGCCAGTTTGATTTATTTATGATAATCTACTTCTCCCATTATATAAATTTCTCTATTGGCCGGACAACAACATTGTCGGGACGTTTAACATTTTACCTTTCCAACATTAGCTTAATCTCTGTTATATACTCTACCTATGAACATTAATGGATACGTCCCATTCCTCGTAAATACGTTGGACATCATTATGAGTCAGGCAATTATGCTTACTAAGCAGTTGGCACTAGCATTGGGGACCTAGTCAGCATAATTACCCGATATTTGTCTCTGTCTCCAATCAGACCGGACTTGACACAAGGTCATGACTCGAAAGTCGATTATAGTGGGGGTTTAGGTGCGCGGCGTCGGGCACCAGCCGAGTCTCGAGCCCTGCTGGACTATGCTGGTCATCGGCCCACTTTGTGCAATGTGGGCCTGATGAGCCTAGCTAGTCTTGGACCCCAATCTGGGTCCAGGCACATATGCCTGATTATAGCTTAAAATGGACGGCAAGGTCCAGTACTATATTAAGGTTACAAATGTGCCAATGTTGTAGCTCACCCAGCAGTAGGTGTCCCAGCCGAAGCCGGCGGCCATTTAGCAAGTCTGCCATGAAGCATTAACTGTCCGGCACGGATGCCAGACAGTCCGCTGAATAGTCAGTAAAATAGTGTCCAGCATATTTAAGAGGAATGGGACATATCCATTTATATTCAAAAATAGAGTATATCAAAGTCTCTAAACACATTGAAATTCATGTATGCCCCATGGTTAAATACAGCTAAATATTACGCAAAGAAATAAACTAACAAAAACTCCCAAAAAAGATTAACAAACCCTCCTTAAACAAGATCAAGTTTGAATATAGCCACATTCTAAATGCCTATAGCTCATTTCCCTCCAATTCTTTCTCTGCCTCATCCTCAAGTCACGCTGAGAGCACTGATTTACCAAACACTCTCTCTGTTTCTCCCTCAGTCTCTCTCTCTCCCCCTTTCTGCCCCTCAAATATATTTATTTGACCTATACATTGAATCTATAAAAACGACGATGGTCCCTTGAAAATCTAAAGAAAAACATAAAAAGGAGAAAGAAAATGAAGTATTGAAGAAATCGTAAAATGTGATGACTTAAGTTGCAACGAAAGCCTGCGGTTTCCTGTTGTTCTCTCTGGCCGTCCACCCCTATAATCCATCGTTCCTGGTAGGTCTTCCAAACTACATACAGAGCTGATGAAAGTCTTTACTGGTCGACCTACACTGATGCTTCTATTTGAAAGGGTACACAAAAAATGTCACTTATGAGTTGGCCCTGACTTCTTGAATAGTTTATGAGATGGAAAATAAGTGGCTGCACAGTTGCTGTTTTTTGGGGGGTGTTGCTTCTAGGATTAGCTCTAACCAGTAAACCAATTTATTTTATCGAATAGATCAGACTTCCATGTGATCGTTAACCTATCGATCGCAGTTCACAGCTGCGCTTGGCATATGTTGACATCACTTTACCACGAGTAAAAATTCTTTTCTTACGTAAATTCCTCTCCCAACCATTCCTCCTGTAACTATTTGTGTAGATTTTCATGTCTCGTTATTATTTTTGTCAAGTGGTTAATCGCTCCTCTGATGATTGCTTTTGCTGGGGTTGAAAGCTCTTGGAATACATTCTTTACTTTCTTAAATTTATTGTATCTAAATGGCAAATGACTCCTACGGATACTTAAATGCATTAAAAACAGAATAGGATAAACTGTCACTAAGTATCTGTCCTATTTAATCCAACATTTTCAAAAGAGAAAATGGTGCCGCTTATATATATATATATATATACTCATTAGGCCAAAGGTCTATATATATATATATATATCATCATCATGTCGTACCGCTAGCACGGATATCCCTGACCCTCTCTCGCCACTTTCCCCTATCGTTCATCGCCTCTGGCAGGTCTTCCGGGCTACATCCCGTATCCTCACATAGCTGCTGTATGTATGTTCGAGCTGGTCGTCCTGCTTTTGCTCGACCATATGTGGGGGTCCATAGGAGTACATCACTTATGAGCTCGTCCCTGCTTCTCCTGCAGTGTCCTGCATGTCTGGTTCGTCTAGCTTGGATAGTTTTCATGATGGGAAGCAGGTGGCCGTATAGTTGGTGCCTTGTGGGGTGTTGCCGCTAGGACTTGTTCAATATTGCTCGCAACATTCTTTTGTAATTGCCGTCTAGCTTCTTCTCCAGTCGTTTTGTTAGCGTCCAAGTAGTGCATCCATACTGCAGTATCAATACGACCACTGCCTGGAAGAAATTGCGTTTCATTTTATCGGACAGGTCTGATTTCCATATGATCGATAGCTTATCGATAGCTGTCCATGCCCTCGTTAGCCGCGTGTCTTTTTCGGTTGATGAGACACTGCTTCTTAGGTAGGTGAATTTGTCTACCAGTTTCTGAGAGGTTCCGTCTAATGTGGAAATGTCGCCTGTTTGATTATACCTTATATATTCGGTTTGTGTGCATTGACATGGGGGCCAATGCCTGCAGCAGCTCGTTCCAAACCATGCAGTAGTGTTTCGGCCTGGTTGGGTGTATTCGCCAGTATCGCTATGTCATCGGCGTAGTCGGCGTGGGTAATTGTTTTTGCGGGGTACCTTCTGCTTCTTTTCTTTATATATATATGTGGGGGTGCCATTGGCCTAATGAGTAGAGTGTTCATCAATGGCCCAGCTCGAATCAAACCAAAGACTAAAAAATGGTACATGATGCCGCCTTGCTTAATACTCAGCATTATAAGGTATGGATCAAATGTAAAGCGGAGCAATCCAGGGAATGGAATAGCGTCCTCCCCTACACCGAGATGTAGTAGCTATTGAAAAAGGAACCTTCAGGTCACCCTTGACAAAGGCCGCTAAATTTACCTAACTTTTATATATATTGAAACGCTGCTTGGTGTTTAGAAACACCCGGCATACACTGTACATTTCCCTGTCTTGATGGCATTATTAATGTATAAGATTTAATTTTTGCATATCTTTTTCAAAAACAATTTCTATTTGCAACTGTCGACATCCCCCAGCACATTTTGATGTAAATTTCTTAGGTAAAATATTCAGCTGGCAATTTGTTCATGCAATATGATTTATTCCCTTCCCAATTTCATGTATTTCAATAAATTATGGAAAAAAATGAATTACTGAGCAGATTTTTCGTTAAGAAATTATCAAAATAATGTCTTTAAGTTAATCTTCAACGTTCTATGTTTTCTCGCGAGAGATTATCCATCATTTTGGTAAAGTCGTTTTTACTCAAACTGACGCTACTCAATCAAAGGTAAAGACTCACAATTTGGTGTAATGGTTAATGAGCGAGCTGGCAGACCTTTGAAGGTGAGTGTGTTTGACTTTTACTTGGGCCTCCATACTTCTCTCCTTGTGTCCAATTAAGTACAGACGTGTAAGTGTCAACTAAAATTCTTCAATTACGTTTTTTTCTTTCTTTTTGTTCTTTAATGGCATATCAAACCTGTTTGGTTATTTAATGCCGAACCATCCTTGTAGAATAGTAGTGATACTTTTGAACACATGGCTGGAGGAATAAGGTGGTTCATTCTTTTCCCTTGGGTAGTAGTCCGAAAGTGAACCAACTAGAATGACTGTCACAGCCCAGCACGTTAGCCACTACACCACAGGGAACCAACAACTTTAGTTACGTGTTTTCTTCGGTTAAGGCTGTTGTTTAAACTTCTTATTACAGTCATGATTCTAAAATATTGTACTACAATTAAAACACGTCAGCAGAAAAAGTTATCGGGTTCCATGTTTTTTCAATGAAGGTCCCGTGGATTCTTGTGAATTATTTTCAAATTGAAGGGAATAAATAATTCCAGGGGAGGTATTTCTGTCATATCTCTTAATCACAGGTTGTGACAGAAATAACCAGCACATTTTAAACTGCTGCTTTTGCGGTACAAATTAACTTTGGTAAGTGATAATGCAAACTTCCTCGAGCTAATATCTCAACCATCTTTTCAGATAGGAACAGTCATGATGATGGTTTGGACCACTGCACACCTTACGTTGGCTATTGAAACGTTTTTTAAAGACTGGTGAACGTCTAATTGCTCTACAGATAGCATTTCAAACTCATTTTATATTTTGTCCAAATGATGCTGTTTCGGATAGAAAATCTATACCTCTCTTGGTTTGACACTCTATACAGAACTGCGTCATGCCAGTGTAACATTACTCTCAATAGTTTCAGTCCTGGACTCGTGGTAACCTCACCATTGTAAAAAGTGTTGAACACAAAACGTTTTCCGTTGGCTCTTAAGATACGAAATTTATTTAAATGCATCATTTTATAGCTGTAGGCAGAGAGAGAGAGAGAGAGAGAGAGAGAGAGAGAGAGAGAGAGAGAGAGAGAGAGAGAGAGAGAGAGAATGAAAGTAATACGTCAGCATGTCGATATGCAGACAATTTTTCATGTTCGAGAGACGAAAAAGATATAGATTTAGTTATTATTTTTCACGAACGAATCGTTTCTATACATTCGTGACTTCTGCGGTCGGTCGTCTTCTTTTGGAGTTGCCGCATTCTCGACGCCTCGCTCCTCTGGGCCTCATCTGGTCTGCCATCCTCCTCTTCTGCTCTCTGATTGTCTTTGGGCTTCCACTGTTATATAATTAAAGAATTTTTTTTTATATTAATCATTTTTCGTTAATTATATTTTATCATTCAGTTTGGTTTGGCTTTGAGCTATTCAGGTTAAGAGTTCAGGTGTGTAATCATTGGGTGCTGTTTTACGCTCGTGTGCAAAAGATATGACAATGGTGATTGTCATAATAAACCCTCGAACAGGAAATTGGGCTGGAGTGTTGATGAGGTCATGCCCAGAAGAGATGGTACTGAGAATTTGAGGATTTTGAAAAAGAGTTAGTTAAGTGTTGGATTTGGGCCATTAAAGATATGGTCGAGTTTTGGAGATCTCTACCGACAGAGATTAATTGAGATCTTAAACACCACGAGATGTGCCGAACGTTGGGGGTGGGGTTACCATAGTATGTTTACGAAAGACTTTTAAGAATTGTGTCTCTCTCCTCGTGTCGACGAACCGAAGTCAGAACTTAATAAACCGTTCGTGCCCGAACAACAGAATCTACCCATGCTCTGCATATATATACGTGTAGTATACAACACCACTGGTCGGCGAATCTGTTTCTTATATCTAATTCCTAGAATTATTCAAAAGCTAATCCTTCAATCATGCGTCCTCGTTAAGTCCTTTAAGTAAAATGTCTTTGCTAAAATAAAAGTTGATTCTAAACAATCTCCATCTTAAAATATCAGCCGATACTAAAACAAACTGTCCAGTGTATTATATGACTGACGTTCCCACAAAAACAAAGGTCCAATCGAACCTTGAAATTTACAAACGAAACCCCACAACTTCAAACTACAAATTTAACTAGAAAAAATCTTCAAGGAAAATAACTAAAATCGTTAATTATTTTACTTCAGTACAGATGTAAGACTAGCTTAACTGTCGTTCTAGAAATGGAATCGGTGATCTGAGTTCAATTCCTATTTGTGGCTGTTTTCGTTTTTGTTTGTTTGTTTTGTTTTACGGCATATCAGTCTCATAGGTCATTTAATGCCGAATCAAGTTTAAGAAAATAAGACTGAAAAGAAATTCAAAGGAGAGGTCTCAGCTTTAGATAATTAGTTGGTTATTTGTTTTTTGTTTTTCTTTTATTACGAGTTTATTTGTAGGGAATCATGATCATAAAAAATGTTTTCGTTTTACTTCATGCATAAGACCAGCTATGATCAATTTGTAAAGCAGATTGAGTTCTTTAGCCCTGCTTAAGCAATTAGTGTAAAAGTAAATCTCTTAATTCACCACTTAAACATTGACCTTGTCTCTCATCCTGCTCATGGAGGAGGGTTTGTATAAATACACAAAGATTAATGATAGAAGTTTTACTTCTTGTTTTCTATAGTTTATGTCAGGCTATTATTATATGGCGCAACATAATCTTCCTGTTTTTATTTCCCATTCTCCCATTTGGCTTTTTGTTGTTTAAAGCTTTTTCTCTCCATTTTCTTCTAAACAGTGAAAATGTCAACATTCGGAAGAAACGCATTTGATCTTTGACATCCAAATTCTAGACTGCAATTTTTGTCGGTGCTTTTGCCAACCTATATTTACCTGTCTTCAGATTTCAGTTTATCGATGCCATAACCAATAGCGATCGCCAAAAAGAAATGGCGGTATTTGCCAAAAGACAGACTAAATTTACCAAATTTGGCTCGGTTTTCTTTTCCGCTTTACGTGATAAAAGTACGTCGTCTATTTCTGAAATAGAGACATACAGGTTGATAGGCTAGATTTACGGCATGTCAACTCTTGTTGGAGTATTTATGGTACTAGGTACTAACTGGTTAGTTTGTTGGTTTTATGGCATGACTAAATCTGATTGGCTATTTATGACAATAGGTACTTATTCATTGGTTAGTTTATTGATTTTGTGGTGTATCAACCTGTCTTGGGTTATATCATGCCAATAGGAACTTGCTAGTTTGCTGACTTTTTGGTTTGCATTGTTAAAGTTACTTTCACATTTACTGTCTTTCCCAGTCGGATGGAGCTGTAGAATACCCCGACTGCTTCTCTACAGAGGGTTAAGACACCCCCAACGTGTGTCCTGAATATGATATTAAACAATCTGATGGTGAAGTTCCTGTAAAGGAGCTTTGAGGAATGTAGAGTATCCTTTCATTGTCATCACTCCCAGGTCCATTCTGGACCGGAGTTGTAGCACCTGATAGAGTCCTATCTATAGATACAATAGAACTAAACTGTGGACCTATGCTACATTGAATTGCTTGAAATAGAACTGTTTTGACATTGAAACTGTTCTTATGCTAAATTGAATTGTTTGAATTATAAGTTTGACTAAACTGAATAGCTTGAAATATAAATGTTTTTGACAATAAAACTGTGTACTTATGCTAAACTGAATTGTTTGAAATAGAAATGTTTATTTGTAAAAAGTGGATCTTGCATTAAATAACCTACAAAAGTTGGTATGCCATAAAACCCGAACAAAAAACAAACTAACAAACATTTACAATATCTCATGATATTGGTTATAAATTTTGGTAGATTAACGATTGATGATGACGAAGGGGGTTTCTCCACATTTCCCGGAGCTCCGGAACTAGAGACTCGTGACGGGATACCATTCCGTGTCTGAATTAATTTAATGTGTGTTGTGTATTTCTATGCGAAAGTCAGATTAATAATTATGGTTGGTTGGTTGTTTTGGTTTTATGGCATATCAACCTTTGTAGATTACTTAATACCAAATCAATTTTTGTACAAACAATCAGTTCTATTTTAAGCAATTAAGTTTAGCATGAGTACACAGTCTAATTGTGAAAAACATTTGTATTTCAAGCTTTTAAGTTTAGTCAAACAGTTCTAATTAAACCAATTCTGTTTAGTATAGGCATAGATTTTGTTTACACACAGTTAAATGTCAAAACAGATATATTTCAAACAATTAAGTTTAGCGTAAGTACGCAGTTTAATTCTATTTAACCCATAAATATGATCATAACAGGTGCTACCATTCCGGCCCAGAGTGGACCTGGGAGTGATGGCAATGAAGGGGTATTCTGCATTCTCCAAAGTTCAAGCATCATTGGAACCTCACAATCAGATTGTTTACTGTCATATATAGGACACTCGTAGTGGGGGTCTTTTCCCTTTTCAGAAGTGCAGTTGGTGTATTCTTTAACCCAATCCGACTGGGCAATAACGATTATCGTCTTTAGTTATATAATATACTACAATTTATCATAAACATTTTAAACTGTTAAAACCGTCCTACTTAGTTACAACCTCAGGGCTTTCAGAGTCTAAGGATGAATTTAGTTCAAAACCATTTTGAATATTATCTCAAGATGGAATCATGAGAACGGTTATCACTCCGGTTCAGAGTGGATAAAGAAGTATTGGCTACGAAGATATGATTGAGACTTACATGAGCTCTAGAATAAGAGACTCACTACCGAAAATAATAAGTTTCTAACCCAATATTCTTCGAGCGCTCCACGTACGTACGGGTATTTCACAAGGTCTTTCTTTATTATAGGAACAAGGCACAAGACCGTTGCCCGTTAGCATTGCCCTAAAAAGAGGAATCTCAGGCGCTAGGCGATAAACCTTACCCCTCCGGAGAAAATAGAAGCCTTGGTAGACTGCCTCCTGAGGCTCAAGGAGCACTGGTCTCAGCTGCGAGACGAGAATGCTGAGCCTCCCTGACACCCTGTCTCGACCGACAGGCACCGGAGCAAGGACACATCAGACCGGAATCGCGTATTGGGGAACATGGACTGCCAAAGTGTGTCTCAGCCCAGTGGTGCAGGCTGTAACTCAATACAGACCTTGCTTTTTTTTTCTAACCCTTTTTTTTAAGTCAGTTGTTCTTAGGTTATATTATGCTAAAGTACCTTTAACATCTACGGTCACCAAACTATATGAGATGCAAAATTGTATCAATCCTTTCAAACAAGTGCAGTGTGCGATTAGTAAATTATTGACATTTTAGTTTATTTTTCTCAGTTATTTTTAACTGGAATCATTTGAACGCAGTCTGTGGGAAAAGTAACACCATAGCGCAACTTCTCCAGGAATTCAGAATGGGTATGCTTTACTGCTTGGTATTCACCTTGGAAACTCCGATACAAAAATTTCAGAGTGATTAGATCTTAATCTGGACAGATTCATATTCCCTAGTGATGAAAACCAAACACCCAACCAACACCATGAAGTTTGGTGTGGTCACTAGCGATAGTGACGATACGCCCCTATTCACCTTCTCTCATGGAATCTGATTAAACACGGAGGACTACATCAAGGGCCCAGAGAAAGTGGTGTAGGCATATATCAGGAGAGTGCCTGCTGAAAGACCCTACTTCTGTCAACAAGAATCTACGTCATGCCATATATGCAGGAGAAGTGTGTTTGGGCTGTGAGAAAATTTCTGTGACCACGTCACCCCTAAAATCTGGCCGTTTAAGTCACCAAATTACAATCTCTTTCATTATAATTTGTGACCAATAAAACTCTGAGAAAAACCAAAGAGAAACAGAAAACTTGGAAAACGGTAGCATTTACTAATATAAACAAGGAGACTGTCGGAATGATTTGCAGGATAAGTCGTAAGGGGGCCACAGTTGAAGCCAAGGGCGATTTTTTGAATAAATTTTATCCATAACATTTCAATGCATTTCCATGTAATTTTGGTTAACATATGTGAGATGTCAGTTTTATCTTTATTTTGGGTAATTTAGAAAAATATTTATTCATTGCACTCTGTTACTATGCCATGTTGTTGCGATATCAACGTTCTATAAGCGGGCGTAAAATCTTGTTTAAAATCAATTGAAACATCTCAAAAAGATCGACTTGACCCATAGATGGAAATCTAACAAATAACATGTATCTTGGGAATGACTCACAACATGATTGGCTGACACCTCTCCATTTCCAGAGATCTGGGAAGTATTGAGCACCCTCCCTTTGTAATTACTCAAGACTGCTTAGACCTGAAGTGGAAGTACCACTGGGTTTGGTGAGAAAGAATAATTCATATTCGATAAGACGTTGTGCAAAAAGAAAAAAGAAAGCTAACAATTTGTAATAACAACACAAAAATGCAATAAGAAGTGGGGTGTCCTCGTGGTGTAATGGTTAAAACCATGGACTGCGGAATCGTAGTAAGCGAGTTCGTATTCCAGTCTCGCTATTACGTCCACTTTCGGACAAATACCCTTGGAAAAGGTATGAACCCCCCTTATCCTCCGAGCTATGGTTTAAATAGTATCACTACTGTTCTTCTAGGAGAATGGCTTTGGCATTAAATAACCAACAACGGTTGATATGCCATTAAACAAATAAAGCAAGCAAATCGGAAAGTAAAATTAAACACGATTCCTTAAACTTTTGACGTATAATAACCCTAGTCGAGTTGACTTGCTCTTAAAACCAATCAATGAATCATAACAAATATTAGTAATCTGAGTCAGAGTAGATCTAGGAATAATGACTATGAAAGTGTGACTCACACTCCCCAGAGCTCATCACCTTATGCAAGCCCGTGAATAGAAAGCTCGACTAGTAGCGTATATGAAGAGAATTGAACTAACTTAACGAAGAAGTGAAGCGTGAAAATAATGGTTTTATGTTTGCACGAAGCAATCAACGGTTTCGATTTGGCCGTTAAATACTAAACTTACGAGCTGATTTAATAGGCAAACTAACTTATCTCATAACCAATAACACTCTGTGTTCACGGAGGCGGGAGGACCAGCTACACTCCGTCCACTCAGAATTTCCGATACCCAACAAAGCTCTGTGTAAATCTCAGCTAATTTGACTATGAATAAAGATGGCTTACCCTAACATCTAATTTCTATAATCTGCATCAAAGTTCTGTTCTCTGTGGCTTTTAAAAGTTACTCCTCATAAAGAGTTGAAATAAAAAAAAACCTATGGCTTTCTATTTACACGAGAGGTTTGTATTCCATGATTATTTTTAAGTAATATATATTTCCTACATATATATATTTCCTACACACACACACACATATATATATATATATATATATATATATATATCATCAAGTCGAGCTGCAAGCACGGATTTCCCTGACTTTCTCTCTCCATCCGTTCCTATAATTCATCGCTCCTAGTGGGTCTTTTAAACTACATCCTGTGTCTGCAAAAAGCTGCTGTAAGTAAATTCTTGTTGGTTGGACAACAGCGGCACATCCATGGGAAGTATTCCAATCGAGAACGTCACTTATGAGTCCGTTTTTAGCTCTCAAGCAGTCTTGCATTATGGACTCTGGAGAAACTTTTGCAGATAAAGCTACATAGGAACTAAACAAAATTGCTACGTGCTATTTTGAATAAATCCTCGAAGTAACACCACCCATGGCAACTTACCCATATTTACCAACCCCTCCACTCAGGCAGGATATGACACAAGGTCAATTTTTAAGCGGAGTTTAACAGGTTTGAATTCAGAGTTTTCCTTCTGCTAGACTAGTTGCCTCACCAAGGCTGAAGAACCTAGTCTGCCAAACTATTTACCCATAGCTGGATGGAGAATAATTGGATTCATACCTTTCCCAAGGGTATTAGTGCTATGTGAAATGCAATAAGTCTCCTCTAGGATTTAAACTCGTGTCACCGTGTCCATTTCCTACGACGATAACCATTACACCACGGGCACATTCATTCTTATGGCCGCTTACTTCCCATGACACAAACCATCCGAGTAGGATAAACAAGACAAGGTTGGCAGTGCTGGAGAAGTAAGGACAGAATCATATTCGACGTTCTTGTAGAGACTAATGCATATGGACACACCAACTCTGGCTGACCAGCAAAAAATTACATTTACAAGCTCTGTATGGACACTGAATGCAATCTACAAGATCTACAAAAAGCCAGAGCTAATATGGATGAATAACGAGAGAGAAAAAGAGAAAGAGTGAGTGAGAGAGAGAGAGAGAGAGAGAAAGAAAGAAAGACGGAAAGGAATTTATGCTGTTGGTACGCCTTGATTTGATTGCTAGAGAGATAGATTTAAAATGTCCTTTGCTTTGTTTAGATATAGTGTGCTTAATGAATGAAATAGAGGAATTAGATAAGTTTATCAAAATTTTATTGAAATTGGATAAATGATATCATCATCATCATCATCATCATGTCGTGCCACAGGCACGGATATCCCTGAGCCTCTCTCGCCAATTCTCCCTATCGTTCCTCGCCTCTGGCAGGTCTTCTGGCATATATCCCGTATCCTCACATAGCTGCTGGATGTATGTTTGAGCTGGTCGTCCTGCTTTTTTCCGGCCATATGTGGGGGTCCATAGGAGTACATCACTTATGAGCTCGTCCCTGCTTCTCCAGCAGTACCCTGCATGTCTGGTTTGTCTAACTTGGATAGTTTTCATGATAGGAGGCAGGTGGTCGTATAGTTGGTGCCTTGCGGGGTGTTGCCTCCAGGACTTGTTCAATGTTGTTCGCAACATTCTTCTATAATTGCCGTCAAACAGGCAACTTCACCACACTAGATGGAACCCCTCTTAAACTAATACCCAAATTCATCTATCTAGGAAGCAGCGTATCATTAACAGAAAAGGACATCGACACGCGGCTAACGAAGGCATGGACAGCTATTGATAGACTATCGATCATATGGAAATCTGATCTGACCGATAAAATGAAACGCAGTTTCTTCCAAGCAGCGGTCGTATCGATGCTGCTGTATGGATGCACTACTTGTACGCTAACTAAACGGCTGGAGAAGAAAGTAGACGGTAATTACAAAAAATAAATGATATAAATAACAATAAAATGAATAAGCATTTACAAATAATTAAGAATGAAATAATAAAAGTAAATTAAATTTTTAAATAATCAAGATGGCCTCCTTAGACTAGGGTGACTCGAAGGTTCTCTTTTAAATAGCTACTAGACCAAGGTGTAGGGGAGGATGCCACTCTATTGCCTTGATTGCTCTACTTCACCCTTGATACGTACCTTATAATGCTGAATGTTTAGCAAGGCGGCATCAAGTACCTTTTTTTAAAGTCTTTGATATGACTTGACCTGGGATGGGACATCGGTCTCACGGACCTTTGGTGAACATTCTATTCATTAGGCAAGAACCCGAAACACACAGAATATACAGTCAAGACATAGGGATGGAATTTGGCATTGAAAAATGCGCTCTGCTCGTCATGAAAAGTGGAAAACGACATCTAACTGACGGAATAGATCTGCCAAATCAAGACAAGATCAGAACGCTCGCAGAAAACGAGACCTACAAATACTTAGGAATCTTGGAGGCTGACACCATCAAACAAATAAAAAACAAAATTCAAAAAGAATGAAAACAAATGAAAAAAAAAATTCAAAAAGAATATCTCAGGAGAACTAGAAAACTACTTTAAACAAAGCTCTCCAGCAGAAACCTTATCAAAGGAATAAATACTAGGGCTGTACCCCTCGTTAGATACTCGGGACACTTTCTCAAGTGAACCAGAGAGGAACTTACACAAATGGACCAAATAACTAGAAAACTAATGACCATGCACAAGGCATTACATGCCAAAGACGACGTTGAAAGACTATATGTACCAAGAGAAGAGGGAGGAAGAGGACTTGCCAGCATCGAAGACAGCGTTGACACATCTATACAACGACTCGAAGACTACATAGAAAAACACGAAAGAGGACTGATTACGGCCATCAGAAGCAATACTGACAACACAATAGATAACAGAATGACAAAAACTAGAAAACAAAAATGGGAAGAAAAACAACTCCATGGGCGTTTTAAACGACTAATAAATAACATCTCACACGACAAAACCTGGACATGGCTCATAAAAGGAAACTTTAAGTGAGAAACAGAATCTCTCCTAATAGCAGCACTAAACAGCGCCATAAGAACCAATCATATCAAGGCAAGGATCGATAGGACGCAAGAAAATAGCAAATGTAAACTCTGTGGTGACAGAAACCATCAATCACATAATAAGCGAATGCAGCAAACTGGCACAGAAGGAGTACAAGCCTAGACACGACTGGGTTGGCAAGGTGATCTACAGGGAAATGTGCAAGAAATTTTAATTTGACCATGCCAAAAGATGGTATATGCACGACCCAGCAACTGTTCTAGAAAATGACACACACAAATTCCTATGGGACTTTAATATACAAACGGATCACCTAATCTCGGCCAGAAGACCAGACCTTTTATAATCAACCAAAAAAAAAAAAAAAAAAAGAAAGAAAATCTGCAAAATTGTCGACTTTGCTGTTCCGGCTGACTACAGAATAAAACTAAATGTGAAAAGAGAGATAAGTACCTCGACCTTGCTAGAGAATTGAAAGAACTGTGGAACATGAAGGTGACAATAATACCAATTGTGATTGGTGCTTTTGGCACGGTAACTAAAGGATTATTAAAGGGCCTGAAGGACTTGGAAGTTGGCGACAACAGCATTATTGAAAACGGCCAGAATACCGAGAAGAGTCCTGGAGACTTGAGGAGACTGGCTGTAACTCAATCTCCAGCGAAAGACCATCAGATGGCGCTGATGTGAAAAACTCATATGAGTAAATAATAACAATTATAATAATAATTTTCCATACACGCTATAGACTGACCTCGCTGTTGCCGACCATGGGCGATGCAAAAGTTTTTGTAGCTTAGGCGGTAATGCTGCTGTTGGCGCCATCAGCAGCTTTGGCCACCGAATAGGGTGTTATTTTCAC
Organism: Sepioteuthis lessoniana; assembly: GCA_963585895.1. Taxonomy (NCBI): domain Eukaryota; kingdom Metazoa; phylum Mollusca; class Cephalopoda; order Myopsida; family Loliginidae; genus Sepioteuthis; species Sepioteuthis lessoniana. Next base: position 75,429,468 of record OY757925.1, on the reverse strand, counting down.
TGCAGTTGCAAACACACACACACACACACACACATATAAATATACATATATCACTCTTGAGTAACTTTTATAAAATCTAATTTTCTTCGAAACACAAGATATCAGTAGAACACTTCACAATACAAACAGTATTATTTATAATCGAACGCTATAGCATTGAAATTCTGTCACCAAAAAATGTCAACATGCAACAATAGAAAACTACGTTCATCCCAAATATGTATTAATGAACATTTTTATTTGGTTACAAACGTGTTGTAATTTTATTTTTTACAGAATCTCAATGCTATTGACTTTGGGAATAAATCTTCATTAATGTGAATTTATGTATTTATTGTAATCATAATCTGTTTGTCGGAAATATTGCTCCACTGGAAGTGATTTATTATGGTTTAATTATCTTATTCTCTGGCTCTAGATCTTTATTCTAAAACTGATAGGTTATTCCGATTTCCGTCTATATAGTTTCAAACAAAGAGAACATTCTAAAAGTTAAATAATATTTTTTACATTTTTTGATTCCTGGCAGATTTTAAAAGTCGTCTTGTTCAGAAAACTAGTTAATGAATTTGCGCATTTGATGTCTTTGAAGCAGAGTTTGTTTGTTGTTTTTTTTTCCTCAACACTATTGGTAAAGATTTATTGCTTTCGTTGTTGATTTGTTCTGAAAAATTTTGTTGTTTAAGATTTTTATACTTTCTGTCATATCCCTTAGATTTCTTGGTCTACAAAATGCAAACTGACGCACTAATAGAAGTACAGAGGGTTTCAGAAAAAGTTGAACGTATTCTGCGTCATCTCCACTAATTATCTTCGTGGACTATTTTTCTCTTGACGAAAATGTGTCAGGTGACGGCAAATGCTTCAGAACTGAGAAATAGATAAGCTAATTACTGATGAACAGATTTTTAAACAGGGCCGGGCTAAACCTCAGTGAATAATCACTGGGATGTTATCAACATGTTTTGAAAGTACGTCACCTTTATATGCCTTCATTCGACTATTACTTTATATCTTTCAGTCCTGAGCTCCTAAGCTTCAACTTACCCTCTGTTGTTTGATTGTGATGTCTGAAAAGATGTTGTAGACAAGCACTCTACTTGATGGACTGGCCCATAGACATAAATAGCCTTCTATTAAGGACTTCGATGGTTGATTACTAAGCTGGATCCAGTAGATGGGACACGCTTTGGCCGGCCGTGGTATCAGCGGCACGGATCTGGTCGGGTGTGTCACATATCTGGATACGGTGGTTAGCCGAGGCTACCTTGCGTGAGTGCCGGGGGGGCCTAACATTCGCATCACACGGCTAAAGCTGATATTCCTCGAGCCTCATGGGGCCGTCCCCCTAGGCTCTAACCCTCCTTGGAGGGGCTAGGTTTATCGCCTGGCGCCTGAGGAGTACCTTTTTAGGGGAAAGCCGACTGAGCCCGGTCGTGTCTTCGCTACGGCCTTGTGCCCGGACCCACCTTAAAACGAGCTTTGTGCCACACTCCCCTGTTTGTTGGGGCGCGCGACAAATTCTGTTGATTAATAAGCTTGTCCAGGCTGCCTGGCGGGGATTACGGGGAGGCCTAACATTCGCGTTACGTGCCTTAAACTGAACTCCTGGACTGACTTACTCATCGAGCCTCAGGGGGCCGTCCCCAGGCTCTAACCCTCCTCGGTGGAGTTAGGTCTATTGCTTAGCGCCAGAGGCGTCCCTTTTAAGCGGAATGTTGACGAGGTTCGAGGTAATTTGGGGGATGCCAGCAGTGTCTAGGCTACGGACCTACTTTAAAAAAGCATTGTGTCGTACTCGCCCGTGTGGTGGGGCGCACGCCAAATGACTTGATTAATAAGCCTATATCTAGTTGATTAATATTCGGACTGATCCTACTTCGCTTGGCTTCACAGCATTTTGACCCTCCTCCATTTATTAAAGTTCTTTTGTTAATTGTTTGTTACGTATTGCTCTGTGTTTTTTCAATGTAACCGTTAGCATCAGATGGAGGTGAATGAATATATCAAGCACTAGTTATTCTATTTATATCATTCACCTCGAGGATACAAAAAAAGGTAAGCTAGTGCTACGATGGGAGGAGAAAATAAAAGTAACAAGGTATATCAGTGAAACGGGTTTTGTTAAATAAAGTTAGAGGAGGGTTATGATTTGATTTTTCTCCGGTCTCCTCTCTCTGTCTCTGTGTGTCTTTCTTTCTCACTTAATTTCAGTTTTTTCTTATTTCGGGAAATTATGATGGCTTTGTAAAATTGATATTTAATTGGATAATGATATTAGATAGCCATTATAATTAAAAGATTAAAGGAATCACTATTGCTAAAAAAGACTCTTCTCGTTGTTAAAAGTTGTGAGTTGGATTGGTTTCCTTTGAGATAGAAAAACTAAAAGGATTTGAAATAAAGTTAATCTTATTTATTTGCGTATTTGTTTGGAGTGAATTGTGTGACTTATCTTCGTCAGTGGATATCAAGGTATCAAAAGAGGCAAATGAGGAGTGTGGAATTTTCGTAGTTAAACTTTATAAAATAATACTTCATGATTAATTTAGGGAGGAAATTTCATTTCTATCACTGTATATATATTAAGAGTGTTGGTTGTCCATAAATCACTTTGTGAATATGTGTCGAACCAAGTGCAATATAATATGGAGAGTGCTCAATATCTAGGATAGAACTATTATATAATAATAATGAATATATATATATATTTAACCCATGGAAAATATTAAACCCAGGGACGCAGACTATTTTCCATGGATTAAATATATATATATATATATATATATATATATATATATATATTTATCTATTTTATATATATATATATTTATCTATTTCATATATATATATATATATAAAGTTGGTGACGGTAGTCGAGGGCAACCCGAAGGCCGAAGGCTTCCTTTTCAATAACTACTACACCGAGGTATAGAGGAGGGCACTACTTCTTTTCCTGGATTGCCTAATTTTACCTTATAATGCAAAGTGTTAAGAAAGGGGTTATCGGGTACCATTTTTTGTGTCTTTGGTAGGACTCGACCTGGGATTGAACCCTGGTCTCCAGGGTTATTCCTGAACATGTGCGTGTGTGTGTGTGTGTGTGTGTGTGTATGGGTGTCGGGAAATAAATAGAGAGAGAGAGAGATTGAGAGAGAGAGAAAGAGAGAGAGAGAGACATAAGAGATAAGATGAATATGAATATTCATTCTTGGTTATTTTTTTTTTATTGTTTCAACTAGTTTCAACTTTAGTTCATCGTCAGGAGAAAAGTTTTTGTAGAAAAAAGGTTTTTGGTCAAAAAGTGCTCCCATAAAATGTTGAAATACTTTAAGAGATTCGACAATAAATGAATTGGCGTCGTGGCATACACATTTGTTGAATAAAAATTCTTCTCTGGTATCGAAATGTCTTCAGCTGAACTTTATATATCTATATTAAGGACACGAACAAATTTTTACGTTCCCGAAATATATATTAAGACAAGGACAGATGTGTTTGATATTAGCTGCGAGTGGACGTTTGTTTGTTAGTTTGTTTTTACTTTTGTCTGATATTTATGTGTCACCTGTAGTCTGTACACCCTACTTAAAGCCAGTGCCATTACGTTTTATTTCTAATCCACTTGGAGTCAGAGTTTTAAAAAGTTTTATTCATTTATCTTTATATGTTTATTTTATAGTAGGAATATTGTCAAAAGCGTTTCTTTGAATTCTTTCTCTGTTTTATAACTTGCATTTTAGTTAACATATTGACTATTTAAGCAGAAATGTTGTTCAACACACACACACACACACACACACACACACACACACACACACACTTACACACACACATATATATATATATATATATATATGTGTGTGTGTGTGTGTGTGTGTGTGTGTGTGTGTGTGTGTGTGTGTGTACTCACGCAACTCCTCCACCACAATCAGTGTGCGACACAAGATCAAAATTTAGCGGAGTTTAAAAGGTTGGAATTCAGAGTTTTCTTTTTCCTAGACCGGTTACCATATCAAGTTTAAAGACCCATCTCTGCCCTACGATTTACACATAGATGAAGGGAGCATATTTCGATTGATACCTTACCTAAGGTTATTGGAAGAATGGGAAATGAATCAGCCTAATCCATGTTCTGAATTTGGTTCAGTGTCCATTTCCGGCAACAATGAACGTTATACCACGGGTGTCTCCTCTCTCTCTCTCTCTCTCTCTCTCTCTCTCTCTCTCTCTCTCACACACAATATATATATATATATATATATATATATATATTCGAGGTTATCGTTTATCTCTATATATGAAGAGCTAACACATAGTTACATATGTAAAATGTTTGAAAACACACTTGATGTCTTTATAGAGGAACCAACGATCCGTAAAATGTGTAAAATGTTCATCATCATCATCATATCGTGCTGGAAGCACGGATATCCCTGACCCTCTCTCGCCACTCCTCCCTATCGTTCATCGCCCTAGGTAGGTCTTCAGGACAACAACCTGTATCCTCACATAGCTGCTGAATGTACGTTCGTGCTGGTCGTCCTGCTTTTGCGCGGCCGTGTGTGGGGATCCATAAGAGTACATCTCTTATGAGTTCATCTCTGCTTCTCCAGCAATGTCCTGCATGTCTGGTTCGCCTAACTTGAATAGATTTCGTGATAGGGGGCAGGTGTCCGTACAGTTGGTGTCTTGTGGGGTGTTGCTGCCAGGACTTGTTGAGGATTGCACGCAGCATTCTTGTGTAATTGCCATCTAGTTTCTTCTCCAGCCGTTTTGTTAGCGTCCATGTAGTGCATCCATATAGCAGTATCGATGTGACCGCTGCCTGGAAGAAACTGCGTTTCATTTTATCGGTTAGGTCTAGGGTGCATCAAATGCTCTGATATTAAAAATGTGATCTGTCCCCAATTTTATTTTGTCTGTTGCATAAAATGAATATTTACTTCTAAAAACGTAGTTGTTTTCATATTGCTTTATACGACCACTTTGCACTTCAATATTAATACCACTCAACATTGAAATTTACATCAAAAATCAGATTTTCAGGATATGTCTTTTTGGCAAATTAGGTATAATATCATAGCTATATATTGATGTAATCTTTTTTACTGATATTTTATTGATAAAATAATGTAAATAATTCCAACTCTTCGCTCACGTTCTTCTAAAAAGTAATTCCAGCTTCACCTGCTTATAATAATGTATATGAATAATAAATAATATTACTAAAAATCCATGTTTTCATTATATTTAAAATTATAGTGCATCAACTATTCATGAATTTTGATACACACTTATAAACTACATGCATTTATCTATCTAAAAAGTCATGAAACGAACCAATTACAAGTTGCTTTTTAAAATTACAATGTTTTTCTTATGTCGTCCTAAATATGACGAAATTTATTTACGACATATTTTAATAAACATAAAATGACAGGTTGGCCATACTAAAAGAAAGTAAAATTCCACAATTTTTCCATAAAAGCCTGTTCATGCCAATACAATAAAATTAAATTGGTGAAAAATAAATTCTGGAAAAATTTTGAAAAAAGTCAGGCATATCATATTTACCAACCCCTCCGTTCGGGCAGGATATGACACAAGGTCAGTTTTTTTAAGCGGAGTTTAACAGATTTGAATTCTGAGTTTTCCTTCTCCTAGACTAGTTGCCTAACCAAGGCTGAAGTTATTTTGACCCTCGCCCCGGCACAAAAATGCTATTCCAAGGTGATACACCGGAAGGAAGTGACACATTCCAATGGCCAGAAATCGAAAGAGATCGCGTGGGCGGATTAAGGCTTATGATATGAGACAAGGTGAAGGTCCCATTGTGCCACTACAGTGATGCACCAGAAGAGAGTAACCTCTGAACTGCATGACAGTTATTTCCGCTTGATGACGATTAAACATTCGATTTCAAAGATCCAGTGGGCGATCGTGTGGGCGTTGAATTATTATATAATTGAGTTGAGTTGGGTGCCAAAGCAGTTGCCAGTAGAATTCCAGACAGCTAGAGACCAGATGTGGTAGTGAAAGCCACACCCGACCGAGGGGGCCCTCGGAAAGCCCCGATGGAATTGACCCCAACATCAGGAGAACAAGAAAGACACAACGTGACGGTCATAACAGTAGGGTCAAAATATGAAGTTTATGTTCGGTCTCCAGCACCCTCTCACATGCAAACCTTGAGTAGCAATTTTCAAACCTTACAAATAAAGTGAGAGGTAAAATATGTTGTTAAAGATGTCCTTCTTGCGTCCTTTATTCCTGCGTCTTTATCGTTGTGTCGTTGTGATGCTGTAGATGACTATACAACAGAAGAACCTAGTCTGTCCGGCTATTTACTCATAGCTGGAGGGAGAATAATTGGATTCATACCTTTCTCAAGCGTGTTAGTGCTATGTGAAATGCAATCAGTCTCGTCCAGGATCTGAACTCGTGTCGCCGTGTCCATTTCCTACGACAATAAACATTACACCACGGGCACCTCCATAAAAGTCTGGCATATGATTCACCCTAATACACAAGTAATTTCTTTACAATGGAGAATACCAGTGTGGAACAAACTGCACATTTTGGATGAACTGATAATAAAAGAACGCTGCCCCAGCGTGCTACAGATTCTACCGACAGTTTTTGCCGATCACAGAATGGTATTTGAGTAATATACAATCTTGTTAGCGATTGCTCGCTCACAGAATTCAGATATCGTCGATGTAATTTCTGTACATGTGACGAAAGAAGATAAACACGTTCAGCATTTTTAAGCTGGTGTTTTAATTAGATTAGCCTGTCTTTGTCAGTGGGTTTTCAGCCGTCTCTTCATGTGGCGTAGAAACATTTGACATTTTTTTCTGTTGAATCCCCTCAAAAAGGGCTTCTAAACATTAAGAATCACAAAACACGTTTGTTTCTGTAGTTTGACAGCAAATCTAAAAGAAAACTAAGTTTAAAACGCAAACTCCCGCTTTTTTACCTCGTAATTATCCATAAACTAAAATGTACAGATTTTTCAGAAAAATCTCATTTAATTCCTTTCACGAACGTGTCCAAAACTTTTGATTCCTTAACTGTCAATTATAACCTCCACAGTTTCTTTATTTTGGGAATAGAACCCCGTTTCCAAACTCAAAATTCGATTATACGTTATATTAATATATCTTTCGAAATGGGCTTTTGAAAGTGCCCGGTAGATTATTTAGTTGTTTAAATGGCTATTTGTTTCAGTAAATATTCTGAAGGATCTAGAAGCCACTTTTGAAAAACCCTGCCACGAATGCATATTTCCTGCTTGGGCAATCGAAAAGCAACTCACTTACATGAAAGTCAAGCAAATCTTTTTCTGAGCAGAAAGATACGTTCAGCGCGAAAATTTGATAGATTGAGAAAGGGCCTGGCGGCAACCCACCTCTCCCAAAATTCGTTTAGTAGAGTGAAGAAAATAGATTTCGGCAAAGAAATAATTTGACTGTGTATGAGAAAACGTGTTCAGCAGCGCGAGGAAAATAGAAATTGGCGTAAAGCGAGTGATATATAATTCTATATCGCAAATTGCGATAAGCAATTTAGCGTATAGAATAATTGTAGGATAGAATAACAATTGGGAGTATAGAATAATAATAATTTTCGTATTGAATAATAATTTGAATATACAATGATAATGTTTGTAGCATAGAATAATAATTGGGAGTATAAATTAATGATAATTCGGTGAATTGAATTATGTTAATTGGCATAGAATAATGTTTTGGAGTATAAAATATTAATGATCAAAGTATTTAATAATAATAAATCAATTAATGGAATGAAAATAATTGGAGTGTAGAATATTAATTCGGGGTAAGTTGGCTGACCTTACACGAAGGTTACCCGAAGGCTCCCTTTTCAAAAGCTCCTACACGGAGATGAAAGGGTGAAAGCGACTCATTTCCCTGGATTGCCATGATAATATTTCTGAATGTAGGATAATAATTGGAGGACAGAATAATAATAATCCAGAGGTGGTGCCCGTGGTGTAATAGGTATTCTCATACGAAATGGACACGACGACACGAGTTCAAATCCTGGACCAAGCTAATTGCATTTCACATAGCACAAATACCATTGGGAAAAGTATGAATCCAATTATTCTCCCTCCAGCTATTGGTAAATAGTAGGGCAGACTAGGTTCTACTACCTTGGTGAGGCAACTAGTCTAGGCGAAGGAAAACTCTGAATTGAAACCTGTTAAGCTCCGCTTGAAAATTGACCTTGTGTCATATCCTGCCCGACCGGAGGGGCTGGTAAATATGAATAATAATAATCCAGAGTACAGAATAAGTTTGTCTAGTTGACCTACCTCGGAGGCAGTGTCTCATCAACCGAAAAGGACATCGAGACGTGACTAACAAAGGCATGGACAGCTATCAGTCATATGGAAGTCAGACCTGACCGATAAAATGAAATACAGTTTCTTCCAGGCAGCGCTCGTGTCGATACTGTTATATGGATGCACTACATGGACGCTAACTAAACAAAAAAAAGCTTGAAGGCAACTACACAAGAATGCTGCGAGCAATTTTGAACAAGTCCTGGAGGTAACACCCCACAAAGCACCAACTATACGGCTACCTACCTCCCATCACGAAAACTATAAAAGTTAGACGAACCAGACATGCAGGACACTGCAGGAGAAGCAGGGACAAGCTCATAAGTGATGTTCTCTCATGGAGCCCCTCATACGGCCTCGCAAAAGCAGGACGAACAGCTCGAACCTACAGCTGCTCTGTGAGGATAGGGGATGTAGCCCTGAGGACCTACCAGAAGCGATGAACGATAGGAAGGGGTGGCGAGAGAGGGTCAGATATATAGATGCTGGCGGCACGAGATGATGATGATGATGACAGAATAAAAGTTCGGAGTAAACATGAATGATAATTGAAGTACAGAATAATAACTCAGCGTTTTGTTGTATTTTGACCTTCGACCCGGCCCAAAATGCCATTCAAGGTCATGCACCGGAAGGAAGTGACTCATTCCAATGGCAGTTAGGAGAGGAAATTCGCGTGGGCGGAAATTGGCTAAAAAATGGGACAAGCTAAAAATCCCATGATACTCTCATAGACTGACGCACCGGAAGAGAGTGACATCTGAACTGCATGACAGTTATTTCCGCTTGATGACGATTAAACATGCGATTTCAAAGATCGAGTGGGCGTTGAACTATTATATAGCTCGGTCAAGACAGAAGTCAGGCAGTTGAGTTCGAGTTCCAGTGGCAGTTGCAGTAGAGTTGGAGAGGGAGTGAGACGAGCTGTGGTAGGGAAAGCCACACCAGGCCGAAGGGGCCCTCGGGAGCCCTGATTGAATTGGGGTCCAGAGAAGTTGTTGATAAGATGCAATAAGGGAAGCCATCACCCAGCAGAGTGGGCCCAGGGTCTCTGATTGAGCAGCCCTGGAGAACGAGAAAGACACAACGTTGACGGCCATAAGTTTGGGGTCAAAGTATTGCAGTTTCTGTTCGGTCTCCAGCTCCCTCTCACACGCAAACCTTGAGTAACCTTTTCGAACCCTTACAAATAAAGTGAGAGGTAAATATTTTGATAAAGAAGTCTTCCTGAGTCTGTTATTCATTGCGTCAGTATGTATCCAGCATATATATGTATATTTCTGCAAGAATCAGCAGATGACAATATAACAGTTTGAAATCATAATAATCAGCGAATAGAATGATCGTTCGAGTTAATGCAAAAATAATCGATTACAGAAAATTAACGAATAAGCGAATGCATCAAATAAATGAACAAGAGAAGGTAGTGTATTAACGAAGAAGAGAATACAGTAAATGAGAGCAACAATAATTCGTGACGAAACTCGATTAGGTGGGGAAAGTAACCCGCTTGAAATCAGCCTAGATATTAAGATATGTACATTTACCAAAGAGTATATACACAAACATGAATCTGTCCTGTTGAATGAAAGAGAATATTCCACGGTATTTTACGATACAAACGGATCACCTAATCTCGGCCAGAAAACCAGACCTAATGATTGTAAACAAAATTAAAAAAAAAAAGAGAAGTAGTTGAATAATGCCCTTTCCCATCTCGGCGGACCACATAGTTAAAGTCAAAGAAAACTAAAAAAGTTATGGAACATGAATGTGAAATAGATAACAGTTGTTATTGATGCGCTTAGAACGATCCCCCAAATCCTGTTCGGGGAGTTAGATCCAAGAACATCCAAACTGCAGCATTGTTGCGGTTGGCCAGAAAAAAGAAAAGTCCTGAAAGACAGTAGGTGTCCTGCTGCCTCTTAGACTCTAGTGAAATACCGTCTGCTAACGCTGGTGTGAAAAATATGCACGGAGTAATATAATAATTGTTTGGTGTGTAGTGTGATTATAATCTGAGTATAGAATAATAATTTGGTGTATAAAATAATGATAATTTTGAGTATAGAATAACATTTATTCCAAATATTAAATAAATGTCAGGATGGTTATGCATTTGAAAATAATCAAGAAGTAAACGATATCCAACAGACACTATAACAGACTGCGCACAGGATCAAACACTTCTCGCAAATACGTCTGCTCAAGCCGAATTAGCAGACCATAGCCTAGAGCATGCAGCAGGATACATTGGCGTCTAAGTGAACGGAAATAAAACAGGGTTCGTTAGTTTTAAAAGAGAAGGAGCAATCTCTAATTCAAGTGACTAGTTTAAAAAATTTGTAGACATGTTCACATACGTCGGAAGCAATATCCCATCTTCTGAAAATAATGTGAACATACCACTTACAAAAGCGTAGACTGCAATTAACAGGCTATCGATTGATCATCTGGACGTCTGGTCTCTCTGAAAGTGTAAAACGGAATTCCTTCCAAACAGTGCCTGTATTAATACTACCAAAAAGATGCACCTCATAGACGCTAACAAAATGCCTGGAGAAAAAAGCTACACATGAACTGCTAAAAAATTCTACCTGCTAATAAAGCGAACCTTGGAGGCAGCAATTCACGAGAGAGCGTCTGTAAGGCTACTAACTTCCCATCTCACAAACTCTCCCAGGAAGATGAAAAAGACTTGCAGTGCCCTAATGAAGAAATAAGGACGAATTCATCGGCTCTGTACGGACAATGGATTTAGTTCGGTAAACCCGCTTGGAGCAGAGGATGATAGGGGCGGGTGGGAAAAGAGAGTCATGGAAATCCGTGTCGACAGAGAGAGTTGAAGATGAAGATGAAGATGACATTGATTATCAAGCCACCTCTTTTTGCAAGTCTATTAAATGCTTCCCTAACCCAGTCGGCTCGAGCTGCAGAATACACTGACTACATCTTTGCAGAGGGGTAAGACCCGCCTAAGTAGTGTCCTGTTTATGACACTATATACTCTAATGGTGAGGCTCCAGTAATACTGGAGCTTTGTGGAATGTGGAGCACCTCTTTATTGCCATCGTTCCCGGGTCCACTCTGGTCCGGAATGGTAGCACCAGATAGGGCCCTATCTATGAGTTAAATCAAACAATACAGTATACTATGCTAAACTGAACAGCTTGAAATAGAACGGTTTTGAGATTTATACTGTGTACTTATATTAAACTTAATTGGTTTAAATAGAACAGTTTTGATATTTAAACTGCGTACTTATGAGAAACTAAATTATTTGAAATAGAATTTTGTATATGTATGAAATAGGATTTGGCATTAAATAACCCACAATGTTTGATATGTCATAAAATCAAACTAAAGCAAACAAAATAAATGCTTCACTTTCTCCTTCTTTCTTTTTTGTAGATTGTCCTGGGAAAGGTGTCGTTTTAATAAATTCTTCTCAATTTCAAATGTTTTGATTGACGTATTTATAGCATTTTGGTGAATGAATTAATAATTTCATTAAAAAGATTAAAAGACGGCTGGTCCATTGGGTAGTATTACATAAAGCGCTTTCATTTTATTCTTCTGCATTCTTATTATCGGACAATAATTGGGTGGGGGAGAGATTAAGTTCTTTTTTTTTTCTTTTTTTGAATGTATCTATCGGGAATATATATTTGCTTAAGTTCATTCCACTTTGTTTTTGGTCAGCTCTGAATTCCTTAATACTGTGAAGTTGTCTTGTAAAAGATCTATCTATCTATCTATCTATCTGTGTTTCCCACTGTCTCTATCATTATACATCTCTCTCTTTCTCTCTCTTTCTCAGTCTTTGTATCCCCCATCTCTGTCTGTCTGTCATATATATATATATATATATATATATATATATATATATATATATATATATATATATATATATATCTTTGTGTACGTGTTTATATGTCGCAAGTTATGATTTTGGAGAAATTAGCAATAAAAACACCTTCTTCAAATGATTTATCTATCAATTTTCGATCAATCTTTCTCTGTTCATACATATCTATAAATCTATCTCATTTTCTCTCACTCTTTCTCTCTCTCTCAATATATATATATATATATATATATATATATATATATATATGTGTGTGTGTGTGTGTGTGTGTGTGTGTCTATGTGTGTGTGTATCTATGTGTGTCTATGTGTGTTGACGGTTGTGTGTGTTACCCCAGAGTATTACCGACATTAAGCTTCGTTTTTACCATCACCTTCGAACTACTCTCTTGTCTGCTTAGAACACCGAGACAAAGAACTCCTCATAAAAAGCCACCGCAAAATCCCATACTATATTAGGTTTGTTCGCACCGTTCAGATTTCTCAGTGTCAAAGATAACATCGTTATTTCTGAGTCCCCGTTGATAGTGTCTACACAGCGACATAACAATTGTTACTTTGTCAGCAAATTTGAAGAGACAAAAGTCTGGTCACGATAAAAACGCCACAATTACTCTCTGAATTAAAGATAATTCTTTAAAATGCATTTCGAATAGAAAGGGGTTGGGTAGTTAAATTTTTTCACCACATACAGATATAATAAGTCTGTGATTGTGCCATCAATAATTGATTTTGGTTTAATGTCGGTTTAATGGCATATGAACCTTCAAGGGTAATTTAAAACCAAAGCCATCCTTGTAGAAGAACAGTAATGGTACTATCTAACCCATAGCTGGGGGGAGTGTTTGATATTTTTTCTCAGGGTATTGACCCAAAAGTGAATGCAATAAAGTGACTAGAGTTTGAACTTAATTACTAAGATTTGTTAGTCCAACGCGTTTGCTACTACGCCACGGGGACTCCTCTCATCATGATTGATGACTTCTCTTCCACTATCAATTGTTTAAGCAGTCCATCAACTTCCAGTTGCATTACTTCGAAATGCTCCATAAACGAGAACTGTAAACTGTACACTCAATCTGCTAGCGTCTTTCAGTCATAAACTTTCAATGAAACTGTCTGTCAAGAAAACCGTGCATATTCACAAACGAATAACAATACTAGGGTAAGTCAAATGTTGTGAAATATTTCCCTTCGTGGTATTTTGCTGTTCGTATATCTCGTGACGAAAGCAGTTTGAGCCGTACGTGATTGGGTTCGTAGTATCGTGGTGGTTGGTGCGCAGACACATTATACATTGCTCTAATCGGTATTGCATTTGAAGGTGGCAGAGAAGAACGTGCAATGCGGTCTTATTCGGGAACTTATACTTTATGGGTGTGGTTTCTGTTTCTTTGTTTAATGGTATATCAACATTGATGGGTTATTTAATGCTAAAGCCATGTAGAAAAAACAGCGCTAATACAATTCAACTTTTAGCCGGGTTGCTTTTGTTTGATTTGGTTTTATGACACATCAACCACTAAGGTTATTAATTCCAAATCCATTTTCATGCCTATAAACAGTTCTATTTCAAACAATTTACTTTAGTATAAGTATTATCTTTTGTTTACATACAGTTGAATGTCAAAAACAGTTCTATTTCTAACAACTCAGTTTAGTATACAAAAACTTCTTTTTCAAACAATTAACTTTAGCATAGGGACACAGTTTCATTTTATTTGGCTAATTAATAGGATCCTATCATGTGCTACCACTCTGGGCCAGAATGGACCTTGAAGCGATGTTGATTAAGGTGTACTCCGCGTTCAAAGCTCAAGCATTACTTAAAGCTTCCTACCAGATTGTTTTGTGTTATATCCAGGACAGTCTTTGGGCGTCTTATCCCTCTACTGAGAAGCAGTTGGTGTATTTAACACCCCCAGCCGACTGGGCAATTGAGTTTAGCGTAAGTAAAGTTTCGATGATAAAAACAGTTCAATATCAAACAATTCAGTTTAGCACAAGTACACAGTTTAGTTCTATTTGACCCATTGATAGGACATTTTCAGGTGCTACCACTCTGGGACAGAGTGGAATTGGGAGTGATGGCAATGAAGGAGTACTCCGCGTTCCCAAAGCTCCAGCAATACTGGAACTTCATCACCATACTCTTTAGTGTTATATCAGGACACTCATTGTGTGTCTTATCCCTCTACAGAGAAGCAGTTGGTATATTCTACAGCCCATGCACACAAGGCAATCTAAACTGGAGGGATGAGGTATTTTATATTGTTCCCAAGTGTATTAGTCCGAAAGTGAATGTAATAGCGCGACTGGAGTTCGGACACTTTTACTTAGGTCCACTCTCGTGCACTTTTACCACTATACTAATAGGATTCGCAGAATTTAAGTATTGGAAATGGGACGTAGCACTGAAGAAATAACTAAAACCATTAGTTATATAAAAAGTAAAGGCGCAGTTGGTTATAGCACAGTAAACATTTTTTGAAGAATATTCGTTTTAGTCTCAAGAACCTCGACGATCTGGTAAGTTCAAGTTGGCCTAAAAGCGTGGATTTGGATGCTTTGCTTCAAGTCATAGAATCAAGTGTGGCGAAAAGAAGGCGGAGGGTAAGAGGCACACTCAGCATTTTGCAGTTGAAAGTCGTTTGTCTTTAACGCTCTTGACCAAGATCGTCCGGACATACTTAATTGTGCTTCATGTTATCAAAATATTGCAAAATTTTTTACTCTCTCAACTATATTAAATTAAAGGGTTACATGTATGCATGATGACATCCATAGATAGCAGCATACTGTTATTTTAGAAGAATGTGTTAATACCGACCCGTGTGGTTGAACACGTATCTCCAGGCAACAAACACAACATTTGAAATGGATTGTGCTCATGGGGATCACGTGACTAGAAATAGTAAATAAACAAATAATTCAAACAGAAGTTCGGTAATGGTGTGCAGTGTAGCTAACTGTGTATGCAGTCATCACTCAGTATTCGAATCGACGTTGTAAGAGAGAAAAAAAAAAACATTATAAAGAGTTTGCAAAGATTACGCCCTAAACGAAACAATCTAAAAATAATTATCTAAATAATAATTACAAAAACTTATTCCATTCAATAAATTGGGAAAGGCACACTAAAAGTAAAAGTGTTCTGCACCTTTGTTGTTGGGTATAGGGCTTCAGCCACACCAATAACTCTTATTGTATTCCAATTACATATACCGGCTCATTATCCTAATGGGTAGAGTGTTCGCCAATAGTCCGGGAGACCTCAGTTCAATCCCAGGTCATGTCATACCAAAGACTTGAAAAATGTTACTTGATACCGCCTTGCTTAAAACTCAGCAATATAAGGTACGTATCAAGGGTAAAGTGGAGCAATCCAGGGAAAGGAGTAGCGCCCTACTCTACATCTCGGTGTAGTAGCTATTGAAAAGGGAGCCTTCTGGTCACCCTCGACTATGGTCGCCAACTTTACTTTACGACTTGGATTTTTACAGAGAGGAATTGCTACACTACGTATCCTGGTTCACAGTTCAGATCTTCCTTCTCCTAGATCGATTACATTTACAAGGCTATACAGCCTATTTTACCCTAATATTTACAGAGGTGCGTATAGTTTATTTGTTATTGTCGTAGGAAATAAAATCTGCAACCCGTGTTCAAATCCTAAGCGAAGCTGTTGCGCTTCATTTTAGGATGATGCCCTTGGGAAATACATAAATCCATCTTTTACCAGTAAGTTGTAAGCTAAACTGGATTCTTCTGATTTGGTTTGGTACCGAATTTAGAAGGAAAACTATGAATTTAAACTAGCTTATTCCTCTTAAAAAATATCCTGGTGTCGAATTTTGGCTATGGAGGAGGGGTTGGGTGATTCCCAATCCATATATGAATAGGGGATAAGAGAAGGATTCAGGTTTTTCCCAGGGGCATTAGCATGAGATCGTCACGCAAACAGTCACTTCCAGGACTAGAACTTGGTTAGTTGAGTCTATTTCTTATAGAGATAACCGTAACGCCTTGCATCCTTGAAAGTAAATCTTCCATATTTTTTTCTGAGACTGTACAATGGATACAGGGAACGCAATTACAAAAATAGATGGAGTCAGCCTTCACGTACCAAACGTTATTTTTCACTCAGTAATGTCCGGGATATGGCACTAAACTGAATCAGATGGTGAAACTCTTATCCTGGAATTTAGGGTATGTAAGGTCACCTTCTCCATTACCATTACTCCTAGGTTCACTCTTATCCGGAGTGATAGTACCTGTTAGGGTCGAATAAATAGATCAAATAGATTCATTTAATTATTTTCTATACTTGAAACCATTTAACTGTATGCCATTTAATGAATGATATTGATCAGAATTATCAACATTAAATAGTAATACTTAAAATCATTTTGCTGCTTACAAACATTGGCTCGTATAAAAATAATGTTACCGACAAATATTCACTTACAAATCATATATATATATATATATATATATATATATAATGAAAATAAATCCTACATAGTCAGGAGCGATTCTACCTAGGTTTCACCAAACGGCTCTTTAGGATCGCACAGTACAATCCTGAAAAGCCGTTTGGTGAAACCTAAGTAGACTCGTTCTTGGCTGTGTAGGAATTATTTTCATTATATTAACTCTATCTAGCGTATTGAGCACTTTATCACGTATTAGCTTAAGAGATTATGTAGGTGCTTTTTTACTAAACTAAAGTGCCACGTGATAATGTTCAAGTAGCACGTGTGTTTTTCGTCGTTTCTTTATTTTTACTGAACTTTTTCCATTATATCACAATGTAGAATTTTTAAATTGTACAAACTGTTGTTTTTTTCACACCAACAGAATTATAGATTAGATATAAAGATTAATATATATATATATATATATATATATATATATATATATATACATATATTAATATATATATATATATATATATATATATATATACGAATATATTTCCTATCGAAGTCGGATGCAAAGGTTTTATTGCCAACTCAACCTCCGTTTTCTTAACTAATCGCGGACTTCCTCCATCGGACAAGAGAAAATACATGGAAAAGATCCAAGATAAGGCTCTAATGGCATCAGCATGGATCTGGCAATCCCACAGAGCGACAACAATCTGACAAAGTCTGGTGGTGTCATGAGATACTGTTGGGGCGCTCTGGGTTAGTTGTAATGATGCTTCGGCCCCGAAACCATGCCTGAACCCAGAGTCATCATCTGATGAAGCCTTTATTAGAAGCAATGCTGTTGTATAAACATCAGTTATTGTATGATACCTACTATATATATATATATATATATATATATATATTTGTGTGTGTGTGTGTGTGTGTGTGTGACCAGGATGTGGCCTTAAAAATCCACAAGTGCTTATATATCATAAAACACGACCAAAATAAACATTTCGCACTGAGTTTGTTCTCCTTCAATACCTTCTCCCTTAAAATGTAGATACTTCAACAACGTGAATCTATATAATAGTGTTCAAAATATACGTGCAAAATATCGTAGAGTTGTGGAGGTCTCAAAGAATAGGTTTTTGGAGATGCCGAGACAAATACAAGATGACAACAAGGTGAAATTGTTCATATTGGTAGGCAAATGCAGACAGATGATTACAAAAAATTCCCTCTTACTGAATTGATGATGTTACAACTTATCATATTTACCCAACCCCTCCGCTCGAGCAGGATATGACACAAGGTCAATTTCTTAAGCGGAGTTTAACAGGTTTGAATTCTGAGTTTTCCTTCTCCTAGACTAGTTGCTTCACCAAGGCTGAAGAACCTAATCTGCCCTACTATTTACCCATAGCTGGAGGGAGAATAATTGGATTCATACCTTTCCCAAGGGTATTAGTGCTATGTGAAATGCAATCAGTCTCGTCTAGGATTTGAACTCGTATCGCCGTGTCCATATCCTGCGACGATAACCATTATACCATGGGCACTGCCATGATGTTACAACTTATTGTTGGACCAGTCTCATAAACAAAAAAATATAAATTTCTATATTCAAAACCCGTTCTTTCAAAAATTGCATACCACCCTTAATTGAGAAATCACTTAGTTCCAAAATTGAAATTTTGACTCATCGCTTCTGCGGTAACTGACTGACATTTTTTAAAAGCTCCAAGTCTCGCGTCTGACTGTCATTCTCCTCTTAAACGATATTTCTGATGATCGACCTTTTGCTATTCATCTCATAGCCATGTTCGCCCAGTCGACCGGGGCTGTAGAATACACCGATTGTATCTCTGAGGAGAGGTAATACTCCCTCAACGAATATCCTGGATATGACACAAAACAATCTGATGGTGAGGCTTCAGGATTGCTGGAGCTTTGAGGAATGCAGACTACCTCTTCATTTCTATCCCTGCCAGTTCCACTCTAACTCTAGTAGTAGTACCTGATAGTGTCCTACCTGTGGGTCTACTAGAATTAAACTGTGTAATTACGCTAAACTGAATAATTGGAAATTAACTTTTACATTCAACTGTTTATAAACGAAAAACTGTGCGAAACTGAATTATCAGAAATAGAACTGTTTTGGGCCCTGTCAAAAGGGGCTGCAGAAATGACTTTCTGCATCTCTGCAGAGGGATAAGACTCCGTAAATGAGTATCCTGGATATGACACTCTATAATCTGATGGTGAGGCTCCAGTAATGCTTTGGGAAAAGCGTAGTACCCGTTCATTGCTACCACTCACAGGTCGACTTTGGCTTGGAGTGGTAACACCGGATAGAGTGACATCTATGGGTCAAATAGAACAAAACTGTGTACTTAAACTAGGCTGAATTGTTTGAAATAGTACTGTTTTTACATTTAAACTTTTACACTGAATTGTTTCAACTAGAACTGTTTATGTGTATAAAATAGATTTGGCATTAAATAACCTATAATGGTGGATATGCCAAAAAAGCAAAGCAAACCATATCCATGTACCAGGGTCGCTGGTCATAGGAGGCTGTCTTAATATTATAAAATGAATATTTAATAAGTAAAGTTGGTGACCGTAGTCGAGGGTGACTCGAAGGCTCCCTTTTCGATAGCTACTGCACCAAAGTGTTAGGGAGGGCGCTATTCCTTTCTCTGGATTGCTTCACTTTACACTTGACCCATATCTTATAATGCTGAGTGTTAAGCAAGGGGGCATCAAGTGCCATTTTTTAAATCTTTGGTATGACTCGTCCTGGGATTGAACCCAGGTCTCCCGGGCTATTGGTGAGCACTCTCAGAATCATGCCAAGGTTTGTAGATGAGACAGGAATAGTCAATTGAAGATATATAATTGCGAATTATTTCAAAATTTGAATAATAAACCGAAACCCTTGAGTTGCTTGAAAATTAGACTGACACCTACATTAAACAAGTCTTGATATGCCGTAAAATCAACACACCGACAAATTTCGATGGTAAGAAATAGTTCTTATCTTATCCTGTTTATCAGAGGATAATGTTGGTGGTATGGCAGTAGATAATAACATTACCCAGCAATAAAATATTTTTGTTTGCTTTGAAACAATTAATGGTAGAAGGGTTTTCTGGTAAAAAGTAATTCTGACAGAAAAGCAGAAATATGTCAGCGAATTCCCTCTTGCACCTTCTAGCATTCATTCAACACTTACAAACATTTACAGAGACCGAAAAATAAGAAGATAGGTAGGTGATAAATGTGTTTCAGCAGTATTAACTGTGATGTAACTGATATGACACGTTCAATACGACTGTCAACGTGATCAAAGATGAACGACATTGACAACATTTTCACGACAAAGACGTCATCGTTGCTGCCGTGAAAACCTGAAGCGCCACCTAGGGAGCAGAATTTTATAAGCATAGCATGCAAGCTCGGTTTGTCACTGACCAAAGTTTTAGAACTGATTTTCGTGACTTGAGGGAAAATATCATTTTGTGGCTGAAAACTTGCGCTATCCAATGGTATTAATACATTCTATCCACCAGGGATAGTTTCTGTGGATTTGTATTTAACCTAAATCTCCACACAAGCAGGATGTGACACAAGGTCAATTTTAAGCTGAGTTCAACGGGTTTGAATTCAAAGTTTTCCTTCTCCAAGGCCAGTTGCTATACCAAGGTTAAAGAGGTCAGTCTGCCCAACTATTTACCCATATAGAGTTGTATAGAAGGTATTGCGTTTAAATTACACCTCATATTTAGTTTTGGAATATCAACTTCCTTGCCAATAAACTTGGTTTAGTTGGGGAATAACAATTGCACATTTTACCATTGTATATGGACATTGAAACTAAGCTAATAATTGATTGCAGTTTGGAAATTACGGACCTGGCGTTCTAAGTGCCTCGGCAAGAATAGCACGAAATTCAGCTTAGCTTTATATTTTCGCTTATTGTTTGTACAAAAGCGAAGGTCTCCGTATTTGTTAAGTAATGGTATCCGTTTAAGAATGCAAAGAAATATATATATGATGTGACATAGCAGTAATTACAAGATGGAAGAGGTCCACATTTTTACGTTTCAATTGACGTACCGATATCCAACCAAATGCTGAACCTAAAATAATGTTAAAAAATGAAATAAAGAAAAAGACATATCCACACACACGCACATACATACACGTACACTCTATAAAGCCATTCTCCTTTCACATGAAATCGTTCTATATATTAGATAAAACCTTTTTATAGAAGATTCTTAGTGGCTAGCGTGTTGCATTGGAACATTCTAGTTATCAAATTCGAACTGCAGTCGAATTATTGCGTATATAAGTTATTGCTGTACCTTAGTTGAGGGTGACCTGAAGGCTCCCTTTTCAATAGCTATTACACCAAAGTGTAGGGAAGGGTGCTACTCTATTCCTTGGATTTTTCAACTTTACCCTCGATCCTTACCTTATAATGCTGGGTGTTAAGTAAAGGGACATCAAGTACTAATTTTTGAGTCTTTAGTATGACTTGACGTGGCATTGAACCCTAGTCCCCGGACCATTGGCAAAAGTTGACTTATTAGGCCAATGACTTGGTATTAGGTATATCATCATCATCATCATCATGTCGCGCCGCCTGCGCGGATATCCCTGACCGTCTCTCGCCATCTCTCCCTATCATTCATCGCCTCCGGCAGGTCTTCAGGGTTACATCCCGTGTCCTCACATAGCTGCTGTATGTAAGTTCGTGCTGGTCGTCCCACTCTTGCACATCCATGAGTGGGGGTCCACAGGAGTACATCGCTTATGAGCTCGTCCTTGCTTCTCCAGCAGTGTCCTGCGTGTCTGGTTCGTCGAACTTGTATAGTTTTTGTGATGGGGGGCAAGTGTCCGTATAGTTGGAGTCTCTTCAGTACAAGATTTGATTATAATTTTATACCCAACCAATGAATATACTTCACACTCGATACTTTATAAATAATACTTTATATTAGGCCATTGGATAAACATTATATTCAATATTCTCTATTAGACCAATGGATATACTTCATATCAGTACTTTTGATTGAATACGTCATATTCGCCCAATGGATATACTTTGTCACCAGTTAACTTTTGTCTCTTCACTTATCTTATCTATTTAAAACTATTTTTACACTTCCTCAAAATATCTCTCCCCAAGAAACTTTCTCTTGATAAAGACCCAAGGTGAAAACTAACTGAGAATAAGCAGAAAATATCACACATATAATAGATATTCCTATTTGATTACATTTATTCATTTCTTTCTTTTACTCTCTCTCATTATATATATATATATATATATATTAAAATTATTGTTATTTTCATTAAAGATAACTATTATATACATATATATATATATATATATGTGTGTGTGTGTGTGTGTGTGTGTGTGTGCGCCGCGTGTGTGTCTGTGTGTGTGTGTGAGACAGAGACAGAGAGACAGAAAGCCCAACCTTAACATTACAAAAACAATGCATCATAGAGATTTTGATAGAGCAATACATTTAACAGGACCTGTGTAATGAGTACATTTATAATGAGTCATTATTGTTTAACGAAATATGCATAAACAAAGGAATTCTATCCAAATACGCACACACACTCACACAGACATAGGATATGTGTGTGTGTGTACGCAACCATAACATTACAAAAGCAGTATATCATAAAGAGATTTTGATAGAGCATTATACTTAAAAGGAGATGTGTAATGAGTGCATATATAGTGAGTCTTTATAGTTTGATAAAATATTCATTAACGAAAAAATTCTGTCCAAACACACACACACACACATTTATGTACGAGGATCATTAAATAAGTTTCCAGACTTTTTTTTCGTATGGGCACTTTTTTTGAGAGTACACACATGAAACTCTAGCCTCTTTCGAAGTATTCTCCGGCTGCAATGCACTTGTTATACCGTTCCAACAACTTCTGGAAGGCCCCATGAAAGTCCTCTTGTGTGAGGGTGTTAATGACCTTCGTCACAGCCTCTTTCATCTCCTCAATTGTCTCATAATGACAGCCTGTGAGCTTAGGGAATAACCAAAAGTCACTGGGAGCAAGGTCTCGACTATAGGGAGGCCGAGGAATTGTCTTGATGCCCATCTTGCTCAAATAGTTTGTGACATGGATGGAGTTGTGGACTGGTGCATTGTCCTAGTGGAAATTCAACTGACCAGATTTGAACAGTGCTGGCCTCTTCCCAAGGAATCTCTTCCTGAACTCCCTTAAAACCACAACATAGTAACCCTAACCCTAAAACTAACCTTTTGGTCAATCAACTCTGCTGTATTGACTTCCTTACTCCTCCCACACCACTCATCATCCCTCACAGACTCCCTGCCTTCCTTGAATCTCCTATGCCAATACTGATGCCAAACTGATGCTCGATTCATGCAAGATGGTCGAAAAGCAGTCTGAAGCATTCCATACGTTTCTATGGCATTTTTTCCAAGTTTAAAACACAATTTTATTGCATATCATTCTTCCTCGCGTCAAGATTTCCTTTTTGAAATTCACCAGCCGTGACAATCGGGATTTAGTAGGGTGTATTCCAATCGCTGCTGTAGCAGTTTATTTGAACATGAAATCATAAAAATAGGTCAGTCAACTCATAAGATGTATAGTAATAACATACTGATTTTTTGAGAGTAAACGACAATTTTAAATACCTGTACAAAAAAAATCTGGAAACTTATTGAATGTACCACGTACGTTTGTTTGTTTGTGTGTGTGTGTGTGTGTGTGTGTGTGTGGACAACCATAACATTACAAAAACAGTACATAACAGAGAGATTCTGATGGAGCAATGACCTGTTTAATGAGTAAAAAATGTCCTCTCTTTTTTGCAAGTGACAAATCATTTTATGAGGTCTCTATTTGCACTGGACGACATTTATAATCCTCCAGTCTCTTAATAAAACAGAGTAAACAATTAAATACGAATTAATTTAGTGGAAAAAGCTACTTTTATTATAATTTGCAACGAAACGGTATTTTCATCCCATTGAGGTAATGATGAAATAGATACTAACATCCTTTAGATCATTTTAGATAGAAGCATCGGTATGAATTTTGTTCTAGAATACACCAACTCCATCTCTGTAGAGTGGTAAGATACTCCCCAATGAGTTTCCTTGATATGACACTAAACAATCTGATGGTGAGGTCCCAGGGATGCTGGGGCTTAGGGGAATGCGAAGCACCCCTTCATTGCCATTGCTTCCAAGTCCACCCTGGCCCGGTGTGGTAGCAACTGATAGGGCCCTATCCATGGGTTAAATAGAACTAACGGTATATTTATGCCAAACTGAATTGTTTGACGAAACTGAATAGTTTGAAATAGAAATGTTTTTGACAATTAAACCGTACTTATATTTAAACTGCGTGCTAATGCTAAACTGAATTATTTGAAATAGAATTGTTTTTGACGTTAAAACTGTACTTGCACTAAACTGATTTGTTTAATATAGAACTGTTTTGACATTTAACTGTGTGTAAACAAAACCTGTACTTATACTAAACTGTATTAGCTGAATTAGAACTGCTTGACTAAACCGAATCGCTTGAAATAGAAATATTTTTCACAATTAAACTGTTCTTACATTTAAACTGCGTACTTATCCTAAACTGAATTGTTCTAGATGGAACTATTTTCATAAAAATGGACTCGGCGTTAAATAACAAACAAAGGTTGATATGCCATAAAACCCAAACAACTAACCAACATTGACATAAATTGCTTTAAAACGGAAATCAAACGAGTTTATTTGTCTAATAATAATTACACCGTGGATTTTCTACTGGTTTAGCTCGATGTTAAAATTGAAAAAGGAGTAAATTTACTGAGAAATAAAGGATGTGTACTGATAAATCGTATCTTCAATGCAACTAGTTAGTTTTTCCCTATGGATAGAGTTCCTGGCGTTGTTAAAACTACACGTCTCAGGTGTTTATTTAAACTAATCAGTTCTGTGGGAATTCAAACATTCCTAATGTTATCGAAAGCTGAGGCCGATTTTTTTTCTTGTGAATATTTTTACTCGAAAGCGGTTGACCAGATAATTAAGACTTTGGTAAAGCTTTGAATCGAAGCGAAGACATTCAAAGGAAACAATGCTTCACTAACTTTGAACGAGATTAGCTATAGTGTGTTGACTGTGGTATTATCAAATAAAAAAAAGTTAATGGCATTCGCTAGTTGATGGTAGCTGGACAATTCTCAGCAAGCTATCTATGACTTTTAGAATATAACCAGCAACAAATAAATAAAACAGAATAAAAGAAAATAATTATAAAAAATATCAATAGATAGAAAGATACATCTCGATATTCTATCTCTCTGCGTGCGTACTTTTACGTATTTCGATGTTTAAAGTTTTCTGCCAATTACACCAAAGATAACTTGGAAATTTCTGAAATACATTCAAAGTGCAAAAGTACTGATATCATTTTACAAGCTTCTGATGTTACAAAACTTTTGTTTGTGCGAATAAACATATCATTGACTCATTATTTATGAAACCTACCTTAGTTTAGAATATTTCCCAACGTGAGTTTTTTGGGCTTGAAATGGTCCTGGGAAATATTTAAAACAAACCTGGAGTTCATCAAAGGAAAGTAAGTGTATACCTCTTGAACTGACAGAGAGCGAAGTATTGATAGGAAAAATTGAAAGGGAAGATTGATTGGATGGCTTTGCTCTTAGAATTATTTTTTCCATTCTGGCTTTCTTTTCCCAACACTTGGTTGGTAGAGACGGTTTAGTTTTGTTTGGTTTGGTTTTTATGGCATATAATCTATTTCCGTTTATTTAATGCCAACCCCTATATATATATATATATATATATATGATTTGTAAACGCATTTTGTAAATAACATTTTTAAACCAGCCTTTGCTAATTTCTTCTTAAATTAAATGATTACACTTATGTCTATATAATACGAATGATTGTATTCACTATTAATCATTTATTTGCACACAGTTAAATGATTTCAAGTATTGCAGTGTATCACTAATACTTTAGAAAAGCATCCGTCATTTTTTTACACTCAGTTATATGATCAAACAGTTCTATTTTAAATACTTCAATTTACCATGTTAACAAAGTTTAATGCTTCATATATTGCTATGTATCACTAACACTTTAATAAAACATCAGAGTTAAATGATCAAGCAGTTCTATTTCAAACAATTCAGTATTGCATGAATGTAAATGTAAAAACAGTTCTATTTCAAACAATTCAGTTTAGCATAAGTTCACAGTTTAAATATCAAACAGTTCTTTTTGATTCGTAGATAGGACCTTATCATGTGCTAACACTCCGGGCCGCAGTGGACCTGAGGAGAAATAGCAATGAATGCCCCGCCTTATTGAAGCCTTACCATCAGATTGTTTGGTGTCATATCTAGGACACTTGTTAGAGGAGTCTTACCCCTCAGCAGTAGGTTTATTCTGCAGCCCCAGCCGACTGAGTCAAGTTCAAACGAAGTTTTCTACTTCAAATAATGTATTTACAAAGAAATGTAATTTATTGCAGACGAAAAAGAAAATACTTTCGGCTGAAATTTTTGCAATTTTAACTTTAAAACAGATAGTCGCCAAGGACAGTGTAATCAGTAGTCAGGATTTAGTTTTCCCACTGCATTTTGTTTTTGTGAATAAAATGTATTTCCTGTTAAATGAAAATTATGCTTGTCCTTATGTAGACCTAAAATTTTTGAGAAATCATGTATGGGTCTCAATGAAAAAAAGATTGAGAAACACATGCTTAGAACAAGGTAGCAATCATAGGACACTCGAGGCGGATCGAATTCATGATGGCCACTAATGACCCGTGAGGTTAGTTGATTAATTACGACTGCGGAGCCGTTCAATAATGGTTAATAAGCTAGCCTTGATAGTCATCAGATGTCCAATACTGTTGTAATTCGATCCTTGAGGTTGAAGAAACCGGAAGTTCCTGTTCACTCATTGAGCAAGGAAAAATACCGATTGCGTCATTTATATTTATCAGGAAAAAGGGGTTAGTAATCTCTTTTAGGTTTTAGGATACAACATCTGAATGGAGTTTTGAGTCAAATTCATTGGTTATCAGTCTGAATAATGAAAACAAAAACCAATATTCATTAATTTTGTTTTATAAATACTGTTCCAACAGCAATTACTAAGAAAATGTTTCTAAATTTATTTGTGACTCCATGGTTTCACGAACAGTTTGAAAATTGTTTCCGATTTTTAAAAATCAAGAAGGGGACAATATTCCACAGAAACTATGATATATACAGACTACACATATGATCTAGAGCTTCTCTCGGCTTCATAATCAGTAGCAAGCAATTAAGACATTGATCTATACATCAACGCGACTAAAATAGAATTCACGTGTTTTAAACAAAAGTCATCTCCTCTTTATTTTGAAAGTCTCTGAAATTAGTAGAACAGTTTATATACTACCTACAGCAATGTAAACATACATATAGAAAAGGCATGAACTGCTATTGATTAGCTGTCGATCATGCGGAAATCTTATCTTTCTGATAAAATGAATCAGGATTTCTTCCAAGATGTCTTTGTGTCGGTATTACTGAATGGATACTGTACCTTGATTCTAACGAAATGCTAGGAGAAAAAAGCTAGATGGAGACTTCACAAGAAGTTTACGTGATGAGAATTAATTTTTATTTATAACGGACTTTTTGTCCTCATGTTGGTAGTTTTTTTTTGTGTGTGTCTTGTTTCTTCTTTCACTACGTTTCGGCCAAATTTCACCTCTAGCCTTCTTCAGGTGATTTACCGCGATCTCGGATAGTAATGATGAGTCTTGTAATCGTATCCCCAGTAATCACTGCCTTCCATAGTTGTTGTCTATCGCACCACGTTTTTGACCAAGTAAACCTCTGGCCGGCTTGGGTAGGATTTGAAACCGCTATCTTCTGACAATGCTTACCTGGAACCGTAGAGACTCAACGCCTCTATCCGCTGCGCCACGGGCCGCGTCTGCAATAAATTGCATTTCTTTGTAAATACATCATTTACGTGATGAATTGACCAAATCCTGAAAGCAAGCAAGCCCACAAAAAAGCAGCTGTATAGCCATTTACTTCCCATCACACAAACCCTCCAAGTAATACGGACAGGACATGCGGGGCACTGCTAGTGAAGCGAGGACAAATTCATAAAAGTTCTTTTATGGATACCAACAATTGTTGGTCGATTAGCCCGGACTTTCATCAACTCTGTGCGTACACGGGATGCAGTCGCAAAGACCTACCAAGAGGGATGTATGTCGAGAGAGAGTAAAGAGACTATATGCTTTCAGGATGATTCAATGATGATGATAATGATAACAAGAAGGCAGGTTTTAATGAATTATATGTGGCCAAGTCAGCTGGGGCTGCAGAATACCGACTGCATCTCTTCAGAAGGTTAAGACTCTCCCAACGAGTTTCCTTGATATGAAAATAAATAATCTGATAGTGGGGGTACAGTCTTGGAGCTTCGGGGAATGCGGAATACGCCTTCATTGCAAACGCTCCCACGTCCACTATGGCCCGGAGTGGTAGTACCTGATAGGGTCCTATCTATGTGTCAAATAGAACTAAACTGTGCTCATGCAAAACTGAATTGTTTGAAATAGAACTCTTTTTGACATTTAAACTGTGTACCTATGTTAAACTGAATTGTTAGAAATAGAACTGTTTTGACATTTAAACTGTGTACTTATGTTAAAATGGATTGTTTGAAATAGTACTATTTTGATATTCAGCTGAGTGTGAAGAAAAAACTGTAGTTATGCTAAATCGAATTGTTTGAAATGGAACTGTTTAAATGTATAAAAATCAATTTTGCATAAAAAACAACATTAGTTTATATGCCGTAAAGCTCAAACAAAACAAACCAATAATATGAAATACTTCGAGAAGATATTTATCTATTTTATTTTATACCCCTAGCTATAAGCAAATGATATTTCGTCACCTCCTTCAGAATATTGCTTTGATTGAATTAAAAATACGACTTCACTTTTTTCCGTTTTTGAGACAAGTCCACAGGGAAGTTGTATCATCAGCAATAAGATGAGTGGGATTTTTCTGTTATCACACCACTGACTGTCACATGAGACACAAGCGTTTAAAACTCGGTCACCAGTAAACGAAAATGGCAAACTGCCGGATCGTATAACTAGAGCTATCTTACTGTTAGAGAGGGCAAATAGTGTTTGGGCATTTGTCAGACAGATTTCAGTGTGAGAAAGATTTCAGTAATAGCCTGGCCGGTGGACTCTTGTTTCAATGCGATTCTTTTATTATTTAAGTTAAGACTGTAGTGTATATGGTATATCAACCTTTGTAGGTTATTTAATGACAAACCTATTCTCCTAGAAGGTAAGGTACTATTTAACCCATAGCTGGGAGGATAAGGGGGTTCATATCTTTCCCTAGGGTATTTGCCCGAAAGTGAACGTAATAGCGCGACTGAAGCTATATATAGTTTCGGTTAGTGTTGGATACTCACGATAATATACAAATGCAAATACACAACACATATTCAAATACAAATGCAGGAACAGGCGGAAACAAATACACAGGCGAATCGGTTGTTCAGGTACGAACGCATTTATTAACTTCTGAGTTCAGTTCTTCGACACGAGGAGAAAGTCAACTCTTAAAAGTCTTTCGTAACCATACTATGCTGAAAACACCCCCAACGTTCGGCACATCTCGTGGTGTTTTAGATCTCAATTCATCTTCGCTGGTCGGAACCCGAAAAACTTAACCGCCGCCACGACTGAATAAAACTCAATCGTCTGCCTCCATGGTTCAATATCAACATTCAAATCCATGGTCGGACTTCAACGTCTCAACACCATGGTCGGAACTCAACTAAATCTTTTTCAAAATCTTCCAAATTCTCAGCCCATCTCTTCTGGGCATGACGTCATCCACACTCCAGCTCCATTTCCTCTCAGGGGTTTATTATGACAATGGTGATTGTCGTATCCTCTGCGCGCGAGAGTAAATGCACCCAATGCTATGCACCTGAACTTTTAACCGGAATAGTTCAAAGCCCAACCAAACTGAATGATAAAATATAATTAATGAAAAATGATTAAAAATATAATTATATAACATCAGGTTCTTTAGTTTAATGGCACATAAACCCTTGATGGGTTTTTCCTTTTAAATCTTGTTTGAATATGATTTTTAAGTAAATAGTTTGGAGGTAACATTTTTTAAACGAGTCAAACCTCATTTCTTTGTACTCAATTATATGGTTTCAACTATTGCTGTTTCATGCTAATAATTCAATATAATGGTGATAAATTGTTCAAGTTAAATTATAGATGGGACTCTGACGCGTACTATTATTCTAGGGTAGAGTGCATTTGAAAATAATGGCAATGAAGAGGTACTTTGCATTCCCAAAAGCTCCAGGTGTAGAGCCTCACCATCAGTTGGTTAAGTGTCATTTCAGGACATTCATTGAGTGAGGGTATTTTTAGAAATGCAGTTGGCGTATTCTAAAGCCCCAGATGATTTGGCTGTATAGATGGGACTCTTACAGGTACAACAGTTTGCTTCAGAGTGGTCTTGAGATTAATGGCATTAAAAGGGTACTCCTCATTCCCCAGGTCCTGCGACAGGAAGACTATCCATTTGATGCAATTTAGTGACATACCCGAGATACGGCGGTAATATCAAGATCAAATATTAAACAACAGAGTTTTGTATAATTTAATTTGTAGAATAATTGTTTGCAAGTTGAATTTGTAGTTAATTACAAATGATTTAGACTCTTACATAAACGAAACATTGGTCTAATCAGTAGAGTATTCGCCCATAGTCCGGGAGACCGAAGTTCAATCTCGGGTCGAGCCATACCAAAGACTCAAAAAATAGTACTTGATGCTGCTTTGCTTACACTCAGCACTATAAGGTAAGGATCAAAGGTAAAGTGGATTGGTTGGTTTCTTTGTTTAATGGCATATCAACCTTTGTAGGTAAAGTGGAGCAATCCTGGGAATGAAGTAGTACCCTCCTCTACACCTCAGTGTAGTAGCTATTCAAAAAGAAGCCTTCTGGTCACCCTCGACTACGATAGCCAACTTTACTTTACTCAGACTTTTACTAAGTGCCTCGAATTTAGAAATTCATAACCATTGTGTCGGTTATTTTGTGCCCAGAGGTTAGAGAATTGCTTTCATCCTACGTTTATATTTACATTTTTTGTGTAGGTATTTCTTAAGTTTTTTTTTACTCGGTTCTGTCAAATTCGAATGATTTTGGAGCTTACGCATATCAATTAAATTTATTTTAATTTAGTAATATCCAGGGTACCCATTTTGAGGCGGTGTTTTACCCATTTGCAAGGAATACAGTCAGCGTATTTTAAACCACGACGGCTGGGCACTAAGTCCGGAGATGTTTCACTTTTGCTTAACATCGGTTATTGTTGGGTATCTCTCACCTTTTTCCACACAATGAACAAGTCTATCTGCCATATATAGCAGTAGCTACTAATACCAGGGCAGACTAGATTGTGAAGAGCAGCTTCTTATACGAATAGTATTAGAGCGTTGGAGACTGGAGATCGCACTAGATCACCTTACTTGCTACCGTTATAACGGAAGCCAATACTATCGTTGGACTATATCTTTATTTTGTATTCACTAATCCTATGTTCTTGTCTACTAATAGTCTCTCTATTATATATACTTTTTCCCGAGAATACATCTCTATTTCCTCTCATGTCGTGGTTTGTCCTTTATTTAATATTACAAGCGTTCATTAACCAAAACGTAACTTGCAGGGAACTGTGCTTTGAAGGTAACGCGAACATGAGTCACTTGTTCCCTCTTTGTTTGCGGCCTTGTGTCCGAACTTGTAAATTGCTGAAATCTGTGACATTTCAACAGCTGCACGGTAATTTCGCTTGTTTACTGAAACAATCGACATGAAATTGCTTTCTGAGGAAACAATATCATACGGCAGTGCTTTTGAGTTGCCTCAGGCAAAGCGATTTCGTAATGCTCTCTCGAGTAAAATGAAATGTCGAAGTCGAGTGCAGCGCACGTTTCAAGAACTTATAGGAAATATTGTAAAAGAAGTATGAAGCGGGAATCAGGAAAGAATATCAAATTTTGAAATTTTGCATAGTCGCGAGAACTCGAAAAAAAACCCAAAAAAGCATCTATACATTTTAATCGAAGAAACACTGATTCACTTTCTCTTGAGAAAAGGAAGAAAAAAAACTCACTGTTAATGATTCTGAAAGGTTTTTAAAAAATCCAAAAATGTTTGATTTATTTTCCAATTGAAGAAATCAATAGAATTTTAAGAATGAGTACTTTTTCAAATGCATTGCCGATTATTTTAATTGTAATTGACAATATAACAAAACGTGAAAACTAATTTACCAATCTCTTTGCTTTCCGACTTCAGAAAATGGGAATAAATTTAATCAACTCGATACTGCTGTATGGATGCACTACTTGGACGCTGAGTAAACGGCAGGAAAAGAAGCTAGACCGCAATTATACAAGAATGTTGCGAGCAATATTGAACAAGTTCTGGCGGCAACACCCCACAAGGCACCAACTATACGTCCACCTGCTTCCCATCACGAAAACTATCCAAGTTAGACGAATTAGACATGTAGGACATTGCTGGAGAAGCAGGAACGAGCTCATAAGTGATGTACTCCTATGGACCTCCAAATATAGACGGGCAAAAGCAGGACGACCAGCTCGAACATACATCCAGCAGCTCTGAAGACTTCTTGCCTGAGGCGATGAACAATAGGGGGAAGTGGCGAGAGAGGGTCAGGGATATCCATGCTGGTGGCACGACATGATGATGATGAGGATGATTTCTGTTGTAGCTAGTGTAAATAATGATAAAATTTTCCGGATCATAAAATTAAAACTCGAGTATTTTTTTTAATTAGCTATGCTTACTAAAGGTCTATCAATAAATCCATATCCTAATCATATTCGACTGAAAAAGAATCTGTTATATAATTCTGCTTGTTCATTCATTCGCTTACACATTAGCTTCATCCACAAATAATTCTCTCAACCATAAAGGCATATTTTTCACTTTCCATGTAAATCAATTGGGATATTAACAAACGAGAAGATTACCTTGTTTCTAATACTAATTTTCTGATAAAAGCTGCTTTTTGTGTCTATAGATTTTGAGTTGTTCGTTTTATGAAGTTGTAAGTTATTAGAGTAAATACGAAATTATTTCAACCAGCAGGACACGTGGAAATTTCTCGGAAAAAAATCATGATCAGCCTTTTAAACAAAAAAGAATATGTGTTTATTTGTTTGTTTGCTTCGGTTTATTGCATATCAACATCTGTTGGTTATTTAATGTCGAATCCATTTTATACACAGAAACAGTTCTATTTCAAACACATCAGTTTAATATAAGTACGCAGTTTCAATGTCAAAACAGTTCTTTTTCAAGCCATTCAGTTTAGCATAAGTACGCAGTTTAATTCTATTTGATCCATAGAAACGACCCTTATACTTCACCGTGCCAGAGTGAACCTGAGAATGATGGCAATGAAGGAGTACTCCAAATTCCCCAATCTATAGCATTACTGTAACTTAACTATCAGATTGTTTAGTATCATATCCAGGCCTCCCGTTGGAGAATTCTTACCCCTCTACAGAGATGCAGTCGGTGTATTCTCAAGCCTCAGCCCACTTAGCAAAAGAAACAATGATTTGCGATGATATGCGTATTAAATATCATATCTATCATTATTGTAAATTTTATATGATTTATTGCTGAAGTAACAATTGAATCAGCTTTTTTTTTTATTGTTCTTCTTAATTTTTTCGTTCGTGTAATTATAGCAATTTAGCATTCCGAGAAAATAAATTTTCTAACTAGAATAAAATGTCTGACGATTGCCAGCCATTTTTGTTTTGACACTATAAATGCTTTACACTGGAAATTGTCTCGAGACATTGAAGAACCATTTGTGAGTTTACAAATTTTACTCTTTATATTGGTGGTTTGTCCTCAGCAAAAGTATCCGAAGCAACCGAATGGAGCCTCACGTGAAGAAACTATTGCAGATCTTTCGACCTACTCCAGTATATATATATGTAGAAATTGTAATTTTCTATATTTATAAATAACGAATGCTCATTATCGGTGACACTACAATTGTAAATGTAAGTTGGGATAGCGTAGACACAGGGTCACTAATGTTTACAGGCTTTCAATTTCTTGCCGATGCAATGATCGGACAATGTCATGTCTCGTGGTCGTATAAACAAAAAAATCCTGATATTTATCAAGTATCATCGATTCTGACTTTAATGAAAAGAATAAGAAAGTTGTTGAATTCAATAAAAAAAATCTTCCTAATATACGTAAGTACATCAGGATTTTCGAAAAAAATAAAAGAAAAAAAAGAAAAGAAATTCAATAACGTTTAGCTACTGCTATATGGTTAATATACAAATATTATTAAAAAAACAAACAAAAAGTTGATTGGAAGATAAATTCTGGAGAATCCTTCTGCAATTGCATGTCCAAAGGTGAATGCCCTTCGCTAGAAAAGTGGCTTACTGAATATCTGGTTCATCAAGCAACAGTGCAAAAAGTACAAATATGACAGCATTTATATGGGAACAACATAAGATAGATAGATAGATAGATAGATAGGAAGACTGAGATAGATAGATAGATAGATAGGAAGACTGAGATAGATAGATAGATAGATAGGAACAGATTTATATACGTAGATACGAACAGACCAGATATATAAGTAAAGACATTTATCATGAGTTATTGATC
Source organism: Sepioteuthis lessoniana (assembly GCA_963585895.1). Classification (NCBI taxonomy): domain Eukaryota; kingdom Metazoa; phylum Mollusca; class Cephalopoda; order Myopsida; family Loliginidae; genus Sepioteuthis; species Sepioteuthis lessoniana. The sequence continues at coordinate 75,394,939 of OY757925.1, read as the reverse complement.
AGTGAGAGATAAATTGATATAAAAAATAGTTTTCTTTTGTATATTGGTTGAAAGATGAAAACTGTGATAGATCGAGGAACTGATAGTTAGGGAAAAACTTGCAAACATAGATATTTTAACCCCAAATTGTGCTTCCAAATAGGCATAGGGGAAATACCAGTAGCATAGAGGCTGACATGTTTGAATGCAGTATGATAAATAAGATATATATATATATATATATATATCATCTTGTCGTGCGGCCAGCAGGGTTATCCCTGACCCTCTCTCTCCACGTCTCCCTATCATTCATCGCCTCTGGCAGGTCTTCAGGGTTACATCACGTATCATCACATAGCTGCTGTATGTATGTTCGAGCTGGTCGTCCTGCTTTTGATTGGCCATATGCGGGGGTCCATAGGAGTACATCATTTACGAGCTCATCCTTGCTTCTCCAGCTGTGTCTGGCATGTCTGGTTCGTCTAGCTTGGATAGTTTTCGTGATAGGTGGTAGGTAACAGTATAGTTGGTGCCTTGTGGGCTGCTGCTGCCAGGACGTGTTCAATATTGCTCTCAACGTTCTTGTATAATTGCCGTCAAGCTTCTTCTCCAGCCGTTTAGTCAGCGTCCAAGTAGTGCATCCATATAGCAGTATCGACACGACCGCAGCCTGGAAGAAACTGCGTTTCATTTTATCGGTCAGGTTTGATTTCCATATGATCGAAAGCCTATTGATAGCTGTCCATGCCTTCGTTAGCCGTGTGTCGATGTCTTTTTCGGTTGATGAGACGCTGCTTCACAGGTAGGTGAATTTGTCAACGAGTTTCAGAGAGGTTCAATCTAGTGTGGTGATGTCACCTTTCTGATTAAAAGCGAAGTGATTAGAAGGAAAATCACAGCCAAAGCAAAACTGAAAGCGGCAAACCAACAAAAAAGAATAAAACTGTGGAAACAGCATTTTGAAAACCTACTAGCTAACCCTCCGAACGTTACGCAGGAACCGATCACCAGAATTATCTGTAAGCAATTGGACATTAAACTAGGACCGTTCACTCAAGAAGAACTCGACTCGGTTCTTTGAAAAATTAAAAATAGGAAAGCTTCAGGGCTTGACGAGATTCCCCCAGAAGTGTTGAAGTCTAGACAATTCGACGACATACTGCTCCGACACTGCAACGCAGTCTATAACCGAAATCCGATAGACAGATGGACGAAGGGATACATCCTCCCCTTCCCTAAAAAGGGTGACTTCGGATTAGCCAAGAACTATCGAGGTATATCACTTACATACATAGCAGCCAAAATCTACAATGCCCTACTACGAAACCTCATAGTACCCCAAATCGACAAAATCCTGTGGAAAAACCAAAATGGTTTCAGAAGAAACAGGTCCACGACCTCACAAATATTGACCATCCGTAGAATACTAGAAGGCGTAAGGGGAAAAAACCTACAGGTGACATTACTATTTGTCGATTTTACCAAGGCCTTCGATTCCATTCACAGAGGGAAGATGGAACAAATCCTACTAGCATACGGCCTACCAGAACATACCATAGCAGCAATAACGATTCTCAACAGAAACACCAAAGTAAAAGTGCGTTCACCGGATAGAGACACAGAATACTTCGACATTGTAGCAGGAGTACTACAAGGGGACACGCTAGCCCCATACCTCTTTTTCTTCTGTCTGGACTACGTACTTAGGACATCGATCGATAACATTAGGGAAAACGGCTTCGTGCTGACAAAGAAAAGAAGCAGAAGGTACCCCGCAAAAACAATTACCGACGCTGACTACACCGATGACATAGCGCTACTGGCCAATACACCAAACTAAGCCGAAAAACTACTGCATAGTTTGGAACGAGCCTCTGCAGGCATTGAACATGTTAATGCACACAAAACTGAATTTATATGCTTTAATCATATATATATATTTATATATGTGTGTGTAGTGTATACCTAATGGGTCAGACGAAATTTACCTAGGTTTCACGTTTTCAGATCATCAGATTGATACTGACCGAATAGGCTTGTGTAAACTACTGTCATATAACATATGAGATTGATTTTGGTTCATTCCTAGTGACCCCGTGTGCTTTGACAAGCTGTCACGTTGTGATTAGTAAACAGGACAGCTCGTCCGGTTAGTTGGGCCCAACTGGTGTGCAACCGGAAGGAGACCGCGTGATGAGAACCACGCTGTCAGATTTAGACAGAGGGCAGAGAATCGAGAATCGAGCAAGGGACACACAGCCGATCAGAGGCCTCTCGGACGATACGGCTTGCAAGGGGAAGCAAGCGTTGATACCTCCTGTATCCCAGAAGAAGATATGGGACAAGAAAAAGTCTCCTCTCTGAGTATATGTCTCTCCATCTATCTCTTAAACTAACAACAAACTGTGTGCCCCTTTCGAGAATAAAATGAGAGATATATTTTTATAAAGAAGTGTTTCGTTCGTTCATTGAATTTCGTAAATCATGTATTAGACTATACAAAACTTCACCTTATGGATTAAAAAATCCACTCAACCAAACAAAATTTAGATAAATATACTACATTTTATTGATTAAAACCATTCACGAAATAAATAAATAAATGAATAAGACAATACCGATGTTTTTAGTCTTTTCTTTTTTATGGAAATTCTTTCCCAAATATCAATTTGTTTATTTGTTTATTCACAAGTTGGATCATATAGTTTTTTTTTTTCACCTTGCCAGAGTTAAAGTTAGAGATTAACCTAAGATAGAAAAAAATATTTATTTATTTGTATACATATACATACATATATATATATATATATATATATATATATATATATATGTAAAACGTGTAACTAAATAGTAAAAAGTTAAACAATGCATTCAAATAATATTTTCCTTTATTATCTTGGCTTTATTCAGTATAGGTTGCCCTGACGGTGAGGTTTAGAATACACCAACCGCATCCTCTCATGAGGGGCAAAACCATCTCCACAAAAAAGGGTGTCCAGTGTGATACTAAATCTCCTTTGGTGGTGAGGTTTCAGTTCTAAAGACCTGGAGAGCGAATACCTACATTTTTGTTACCGTAACTCGTAAGTCCACCTTGACCTGATAGAACCTGTTAGGGTCCACCTGAAACAAAAGGTCATTGAATTCTCTAAGACGTTGGGGAAAGATGAAACTCTTAAGAATCAAAAACAAAAATGTAAATATGAACACGATTCCCTAATCTCTAAGCATGAGATTACTCTAGATGGGTTAAATGCCGTTAAACTCTGTCAATCAATCATCTCTTCAATATTGGTTGGAACAACAAACACTTAAACATTAAAAAAAAACAGATAAATAATGAACGAAAGAATATCTATTATTCTGTTAATATCTGGTCGCGAAATTTTATGCTGGGTAGAATATGGAAACCTATAATTGATGGAGTAATACCTAACGAGCAAAACTGTGACAGCATAGTAAGCGAGTTCAAATGCCAGTCACGGTATTCATTCACTTTTGGAATAATACATTTGATAAACGAATGAATCCCCTTTATACCCCCAGTTATGAGTTAAATTGTACCCCTACTGTTCTTCTAAAATGATGACTTTGGCTTTGAATAACCCACGAAAGTTAATATTCAAATTAAACAGGGAAAACACAGACATCAAATAGACGTAACTCAAACAGAACAAAAGTGCGTAAATATATATGATAATCAAAAGTTAATTATGGTACAGATGCGTAAAACAAACAGAAACTCATAAAAATGTTCATGATACAATAACGGGTTGAATTCTTGGAGATAAGATTCAGGGAAGAAAGTGTACGTAATAGGACTCCATGAGGAAAATAAGTTATTCAGAACTGGTACCCAAATGCAGACACGAAAAAAAGATTTTTTTCTTAAAAATTAATTGCTTCATTAGTTTAAGCCAGATGAGAAATATATTTGAAGAATTTAAGTGTAAAACTTAGGAATAAAATATATGTATAATACTGTCCGGATCATGAAAAATATTCTGAAACGTAAGAAGCGTGGAAGATGTTTGTGCAAGAGGATTGTATATATGTGACGATACCCCTTCGCCACCCCCCACACGTTACATCAACTTTTCTAACCATTTCACTTCTTTACGGCCAGTGATCAACTTGTGGTCCCGATAGGGGCAACGCACATTTCTTACCACTACATCAAATGCAATCGAGGGAGTGGGAGGAAAGAGAACAAACGAACAAACACGAACAATATGCTTGGGGTTAACTCAAGAGCAGAAATGGAGTTATGCAACACCTTGTGCGTGTGCAGACTAACGCTAGTGTGGATTCTAGCGAACTTCTACAAAGCTACTGGAATGCAGACTCATCTTCCCTCACTGTGGCTGGACCCTCATATCATGCTGACTCGCCTCTCTGCTACAGTGTCCGGAGTCGACCGCCTCTGTCCGTGTCCCGTCGCCAACTCTTTTCGAGCCCAACTCTCTTCTCGCGTCCCGTTACCACTTCCGGTCCCGCCGAGATTTCAAGTCCAAAACCCTTTGTCTGGTTTCGCGCCAAAACAGACCAAGGAATCGTCTCCTTAACGGACCACCTAAATAGTGTCATATATATATATACATATATATAAAATTAACTTAAATCGCGAGTCGGAAATCTACTAAAGTTTCACCTTAACGGATTATCAGGAAGTCTAACTTAAATCGGAAATTTCCTACTAAAGTTTCACCCTAACAGATCATCAGGAAGTCTACTTAAGGGTCGGAGTTAGACTTCCTGATGATCCGTTAAGGTGAAACTTTAGTAGGAGATTTCCGACTCGCGATTTAAGTTAATTTTATAATTGGCTCCACTCGTGTTGAGCACTCTTGTAATTGTAGCATTGCAGTGTTCACGGAAAGTTTTAATTTTTCTTTTGACCAACTGACGGCATATCTCTTTATTTTTTAAGGGGTGTGACGGGGTTGGTCTTTTCTTTCTTTTTGTCCTATAATATTTTTTTCTTTTTCCCTCGGGCGGTGATTCGAGATATTTTTTATCTCTTGTTCCTGGCGGGTTTTTTCTTTTCTTTTTCTGGTACCGTGAATGCTGGTAGATATTAGATAAGTATATATATATATATATATATATGTGTGTGTGTGTGTGTGTGTTGAAATATGTATATATATATATATGTGTGTGTGTGTGTGTGTATGTATGTGTATTGAATTATATATATATATATATATATATAACAATATTTGTGTGTGGATGTTGGAAATGATAGATGTAGTAAACTTTTGTTGAGTATACAGTATAAGTTACTTCATAAGGGTACTTCAAAAAGACATTGGTTCAGATTAATGAGTGGTGATCAAATGAAAGATTGCCTCTCACTCGATGCAAGTAATCACAAGATCCAGGAAAATATAGTAGTTAGGAACTTCAATTAATGAAAAGCGGTTAACTGGAGAGGTTAAATCTTTCATCTTTCTTCTCTTGGCCACAGCAGATGATAAACTATCAGAATGTTTTGTCATCACAGCACTGGAAATATAAAAAGAGTTGTAGCTGCAGCAATAGAGACACAGAGATGACAAAAATGGTGGACAATGAGAAAAAGTACAACCAGAGTAATTAAAAGTAGGATCATCAGGAGAAGATAGAACAAGAAGACGATAAAAAAGGGGTAAGCAAATGACTCGAAACAGGTACCCTGAAATAATATATATATATATATATATATATATATATCAAATTGAGTAGGTCCACGAAGAGATTTATTTTGGGGGGATTTATTGATAATTCTATTCTTACATACTTATATGTTTCCAGCTTGTTGCTTTCATTAGAGAACATGAATGGCATAAGGTTTTGTTAATGAGACTTGAATTTACTCATGTTGATATAGCATAGAATGAATAGAAAGATTCTCTGGTATTTAATAAGTGCTTTTAAAACCGTATTCATTTTTGAATAAATAAAATATTCTAAAATTATAAAGATATTTTAGAATTCTAAAAAAGGGGACCCCCTCTCTCTCTCTCTATATATATATATATATATATATATTTGTGTGTGTGTGTGTGTGTGTGTGCATTTAAAGATGGTTGTTGTAGGTCCAAAGAAAGAATAAGGATATATTTAAAATAGGAAGGTCCACGAAAAGATTTGTATTTTTTTAATTTATTTATTTTATTCTTACGTACGTGTTCGGTATATGTGTTCGTTTCCAGCTTGTTGCTTTCATTAGAGAAAGGATAAAGCAAACCAAAGTAAACGCACTCCGGGAAAAAGGCGCAAAACCCTTATAAAAACAAGTCTGACAAAACAAGATTCATTTATACTGGAAACAGGAGTGAGTTCAAGTCTTATTGAGTACCTCCTTTAAAAGACCTTGTGCCACACATGTTCTTTGACGAAAGCAACAAGCTGGAAACATACACATATATATAACACGTATGTAAGAACAAAATAAATAAATTCCAAAAATACAAATCTCTTCGTGGACCTTCCTATTTTATATATACATATATAGTCATCCTCAGAAAGACAGTTTCGTTGTATCACAACTCTTCAGTGTGGCCAGACACGTAGGAGGCTTGTAGCAGGGATCGAAACCTGCCTAACTTTACGTTAGACTTAGTATCAGACCGCTCGGCCAACAAGCGTGCCACGTCAGTCAGGGAATTATAAGGTATTAAGTAGTAGCGTTCGTTTGTTAAGATTTTATACCTTACCGGATACCAGAGTGCTTAATTCGTTCGAAGAGCTTTGCATTATGCGAGCGGCAGCCGAAAATTCCTTCACCAGAGTGCTTAACCCCCTTGGGGGAGCGTATATATAGACATCCACAGACAGACTGTTTCGTTGTATCACAACTCTTCAGTGTGGCTAGACACGTAGGACACTTGAAACTCGGATTAAAACCCGCCTAACTTTACCTTAGACTTAGTATCAGACCGCTCGGCCAACAAGCGTACCTCGTCAGCTAGGGAAGTATAAGGTACTAAGTAATAGCGTTCGTTTTCTAAATTTTGTACATTACCGGATACCAGAGTGCTCAATTCGTTCGAAGAGCTTTGCATTATGCGATGCTTAGTATATATCTTATATATATATTGTATATATATGTGTGCATACAAACATTAATATCTATTAACAGATATATTGGAAAGATGCGCTCCCTCATGAAATCAATGCTATGTCGTTTTCCTAAGAGCTCAAATCCACAAAGATATGTTCTAAACCTTGTTTATATTATTGTTTATTTTTGCATCTCGATCTTGACTTATTTTTTACTGGCTAACTAAGTCCTAGCACTCTATCCCAACTCTTTCTCTCTCTTAACATATCTTATCTCTAACCCCGTTTAGAGAGCGGTTTTCAACAAAGCCTTTGTTTTTTTCTTTATCTTGGTTCTCAATTTTCGACACTATTTCTGTAGGTGCTGAATTCGGGTCTAAATCCGCCATAAGTCTTTGAAGTCAATGCCAAAGAACTTACTTGAACATACCTTCTATGTAATGACTAATACTGGGTGAATATATTATATAACGCCTACTACAACCAGAAGTTATGGAATGCAAATATTATTTCGCATCAGTCGATATTTGATCAAACCTGATCTAATTTTAACAATGTGTTCTTTCTTGATCATTTTTCCCTTACATATTTTTGGATCTTCGGAAAACCTTCTGCGTTGTTGCATACTATTCGTATAAAAGAAAAAAAAAACTTTGAAAGTGAATGACTAATCTTAACTTTCTCGGGAAATGTCGTGAGCCAAGAGAAAGGTCAAGTATACTATTTTCATAATGCTTCGTTTAAGTTTGTTTTCTAATGTCGGCATTGTTTGATAAGCGAATGCTGCATGTTGAATTGGATTTCTTTGAATTAGCCTGTTGTGCTTCCTTATCGTGTGTCTAGGAAGTTTTGAAAAAGAGTGTATAATTTTTTATTATCATATTAACAGTTTCAACTGCATGTTAACTTGTTATATTGTCATCTACAGTATCATAACGACACAATAATAACGACGCAATGATAATGACAGAAGCAAGAAGACTTCTTTAAACAAATATTTACCTCTCACTTTATTTGTAAGGGTTAGAAAAGGGTTACTCAAGGTTTGCGTGCGAGAGGGAGCTGGAGACCGAACATAAACTATAATATTTTGACCCCCAAACTTATAGCCGTCAACGTTGTGTCTTTCTCGTTCTCCAGGGCTGCTCAACCGGAGGTCCAGAGGCCCACTCTGCTGGGTGATGGCTTTCTTTACTGCATCTTAACAGCATCTTCTCTGGACCCCAACTCATCAGGGCCCCAAGCCCCTTCGGCCTGGTGTGGCTTTACCTACCACATCTCGTCTGTCTCCAACTGTCTGCAACTCAACTGGCACTTGACTTCCGTCTTGACTGCGTTATATAATAATTCAACGCCCACTCGATCTTTGAAATCGAATGTTTAATCGTCATCAAGCGGAAATAACTGTCATGCAGTTCAGAGGTCACTCTCTTCCGGTGCATCAGTCTATGAGTGTACCATGGGAATTTTTTAGCAAGTCCCATTTCATCAGCCAATTTCCGCCCACGCGATTTTCTTTCATAACTGCCATTAGAATGTGTCACTTCCTTCCGGTGCATCACCTTGGAATGGCATTTTTGGCCGGGTCAAAAGGTCAAAATATAACAAATTTCCTTCCCTGTAAAGTAAATTACATAACAAGTCAAGCACCAATGCAGTCATTGTTAGGCATATGGCGTAAGTCATCAACTAACACTGCCTTAGTTCAGTTCATCAACACTTGTTGCATTTTCTTAACAATTAAAAAAATAACAAATAAGGAACTGGGATAAAATTTTCGGCAACTGTAAATAGTGACAACTGACGGTGCAGAGTATAATGAGACTGATATATATATATATATATATATATATATATATATATACATATATGTGGAAGTAAATAATGGAGTAAAATCCAACAATATTGAGAAAAAAATTGATAACAAGGTAATCCAAGCAGTTGAAGAAATTTATTTAGAAACAAAATTGACACTAGCGTTTGAGTTCTAATGAGCTATCATCAGCTATTCAAATTTCTTTCGCTTGTTTTACCCTCTCCACTTCTTTCACCTTTCCCCCCGTCTTCGTTCTATCCTCTTACCACTTATTTCTTCCGTTTTCTTCTTTTCTCTTCCTTCCTTTTCCTTTCTTTCTCCTTTTTTTTCTTTCTTTTTTTCCCACCTTTTGATTCGAAATTTTTCTCAATGAATAAATGGAGCATATAAAGTCTATTTAATATTCCCAACAAATCACATGACGTAATTTCAAAAACAAGCACTGATTTACTGATTAAACGGTCAACTCACTCCCGATATATAGATTTTCCCGATGTTTTTAAAATGTTTTTAAACATGCATCGTTGATTTAACATCAGTAATATCACCCCTCTCGGTTTATAAGATCTGAAACGCTATAGTGTTGAATTTGTTTCTCAATAAATCTATTCTTCTGCTTGGTTTGTCTTGTTATCAAATTTCTAGTCTCTCTTTATATATATATATATATATATATAGTGAGTCACTGAAACGTAGTTGCTAACACGTTGGACTTCGATATGGTAATTATTACGTTCATTTTAGGTTTGAAGCCATTGTGAAATATATGAAACCTCTTATAATCTCAACTATTAGTTCAATACTACCGATATTGCTTTTCTACCAGGATGGATTGGCATTTAAAACTAAGAAAGTTGATTAAGTTGCTGTTGGCTATGACCCCAGCCGGCGTTTTAGCCGGACTGTCTGGCATTCATTTGTTCGGAGGCAGAGACAAATAAGTGCCCACGCCCCGGAGATGAAGCCGACGGCATCATTTTGTTGTTGGCTTTGACCCCAGCTGGGGCACTGTCCAGCAAAGGCAAACTTGAAGCCGAAACTCCTCTGACTTCGGCTTGGCTACCTTTGAGTGGGCGAGCTGCATCATTGACACCTTTGTCACCTTTGTATAGCACTAATCCTCGTTGGCCAGTTTAAGCTATTATCTGGCATCCGTGCTCGGACCCATGTTTGGGTCCATGTCCAGCTTGGATAATCGGCTCACATTGCACTAAATGAGCTGATGACCAGCATAAAGCAGCAGAGCTCAAGCCTCTGCCCGGGTCCGAACTTCCACTTCCCAAAACCCCACTTTTATCCGACCATTGGGTCATTTGATCTTGTGTCATGTCCTGCCTGATGGAAGGCAGAGACAAATAACTCTCCTTGCTATGGGGATTAGTATGGTTCCTCACTACTCCTGGTCTATCTTGTATCTTTCCTTTAATAAAACTCTTTATTCTATGAACATGTTGACTGTTCCTTTCCACTCAAGTACCAACTTGTCTGATTGTATCCCTTTTAAGGACACAGCAATATGCATCCGATGCAGACGAATAAGTTCCCAGACCCAAAAGTGTGTTCTGGGTATGGTACTAACTCAATCTGTTGGTGAGGTACCAGTTCTGGAGTACTGGGGATTATGGATTCATTGTTATTACTCTTAGATATGATTTGACTCTGAGTGGAAGAACTAGTTAGGATCTATTTTATGAGGTAAATAGAGCTGTTATAAAATATATATGTATATATGTATGTGTGTGTATATATGTGTAACATATTGACCTTCGACCCAGCTGTCAATCAAGGAACAGGTGTATCCGTTCTAAGACATCAAGATGTAGCCTTGACCGTGGATGGGTTCGGTGCAAATGCGACGCTTACAGGAAGCAGGTGGATGTCAAACAATTATATAACCCTGTGCCATAGTTGGAGTCAGTTAGTTGGTGTTCGAGTTGCTTTTGGAATCAGTGAAAACCAGTTACCACAGAGGGCTTGGGCTCTCAAGACCCCTTGTCTAGCAGCCCAGTTGAATGAGAAAGTAGTGCTGCTAAACACTGAGAAACTTGGTTAAAAACATTTCCATAAAAGAGGAATAGTTAATATGATATAACTGTATGCAAATAAATCAAACCAAACCTTGACAATTCAGTTTAATCCCAGCTCAAGTCATACCAAAGACTCAAAAAAGTTACCTAATGCTTCCTTGCTTAACACTCGGCATTATAAGGTATGAATCCAGGGTAAGTGGAGCTATCTCAGGAACATCTTTGAAAAAATATGCATTTTTGAATATATATATATATATATATATGTGTGTGTGTGTGTGTGTGTGTGTGTGTGTTTTCCAAACCGTCCGCTCGAGTAGGATGTGGGACAAGGTCTAATTTAAGTGGAGTTTAATGGGTTTGTATTCAGGGTTTCTTCTCCTTGACTCGTTGCCCAACCAAGGCTAAAGAACTTAGTCTGCCCTATGATTCACGTAAAGATGGAGTGAGAATAATTGGATTCATACCTTTCGCAAGCGTTTTAAAACAATGTGAAATTCAGTCAGCCTCGACCAGGATTTGAACACGTATCGCTGTGTCCATTTCCTACGACGTTACACTCTACTCTACGGGCACCTTCGTGTCTGTGTATGCGTGCGTGTGTGTGTGCGAGAGTGTGTGTTAGTCTACCGTCAGACACAATGTCATCTGATATAAAAGCAGGTGTGTGTCGCTAATCTTTTTTATCAATACAACGTGGACAAATTTTTGATTGATAGTTTGATTGATAGATTTAAAGGCATACCTACCTGTCAAAGGTTATTTCATGCCAAGAAGTCTGGGATTTGCATTAATTTTACACATATATTTACATTTTGGGAGAGTGTTTTTTTTTCAAGATTTTTAGCCAAGAGTTACATGATACAATCCAGAAGATGGTGCACACTTCGGCCGACCGTGTTATTGTAATATAATGGCCGATGGATTTCGGTTTATGCCTTCAGGTTTAGTTAGGCTGAGAAATTTTCGGCTCAGCACATAGTTTAGTTAGGTGCAATATTAACAAAGGTGTTCCCGCTCAGAGATGACACAATAGCCTGAGATGGGAAATGGAGGCTAGCGAGTGTGAATGACGTCATGCACCGGAAGCGCGCGGAGGATTTTGGGAGATTTTGAAAAAGTCAGTTAGTTGAGATGAGACCTGCCTCGGGGGAAGACAGTTGGTTTTCGCTTGCTCACGTAGACCTTTGTGGCAGGTGCCACACGTGTTGGGCAGGGTGGGGGAGATGAAAAAGCGAGAATAGAAAGATTGTGCCTCTCTCTCTTTATGTCGAAAAACCTCTAAACTTAAAGGTAATAAAAAGTTTCGTACCTGAACAAAGAAGTCGTTACGTGTTTTTCGAATTTCGAGATTCCTATGTTTTATCTTTATGGACATTCTATGTACGTTTCACACATAGCCATATGATGGCTATGGTACAGTATCAGCAGGACGGGCCTAGTCGGACACGTCACGTCTCTGGATACGGTAGTCAGCCGAGGCTTCCTGGCTTGGGTGCCGGGGAGGCTTTGCATTCGCGTCACACGGCAAAGACTGACATTCCTCGAGCCTGAAGAGACCGTCTCCCCAGGCTCTAACCCTCCTTGGAGGGACTATGTTTATAGCCCAGCACCTTAGGCACCTCTTCTTAGTGGAATACTGACGGGGCCGAGGCATTTTTGGGGAATGCTGGGCGTGTCTGGACAACGGCCCTGAACCCGGACCCCACCCCACTGCAAAAAAGGGCTTTTGTCACACTTAACCGTTTGTTGGACAGGGTTATCTAATATACATAATTCTCATCCAGTTGTATATTTTCAAATATTCCTATCAAATACTAATGATTATATAATTTCAAGTAATGATTTCTATTTAATATTCGCCATTTGTTTGCAGTTATATTTTTCAAGTATGGAATAATAATCGTGAAAAAACATTTTAGCTTCAACTATAATTAATTTATAGTCATATGGTATAAAGTATTCCTGTCTAATCCTAAGAATTTTTTAACAGATCTACTCAAATTCATAGATGGGACCCTAAGAAGTAATACCATATGTTAACCTGGTAACAATGACAATGAAGGACTGGTTCCATATCCACCCAAATTCTAGAACAGGTACCTTACCGCCAGTATCATTTTAGTGCCAAAACCAAGACACCCGTTTGTGGGGTCTAACCTCTCCGCATAGGATGCAATTAGTGTATTCTAAACGGCACCAATAGGGTTTTATCTGATATTATGTATTCCTTACTAATATAGATAGTTTGCACACAGTTGTATGGTTTCAAGTATTCCAATCAAACACCAATAAGTTGCAAGTGATCGTATTGTTTTAAACAACTAATAATAATAATAATAATCCTGAGTAAACGGTTATCGCTTCTAGTTACTATTCTGGATACTTAGTTGTGCGGAAAAGTAAATAGATTGAACAATTCATACAATGACATCATACCTATGCACTGTTGATGATATTTAGACCAATGGAATCCAAGCTCTACAAGTCAGGTGGAAGAAGTGTGTGGACCACAAGAGGAATCCTGTTGAAAAATAAACCTCATTTTATCATATTCCACGGGATTATCTTGGTCAGTCTATAAACTTTTTAGCCGAAATTCTTAAGGTCTCAAGCATTCCTCTCTAATTCTAATATTTTTCCAAGGAATTATTTGATCCATAGAATACATCCTAATAGTTACTATCACTTCGAGTCAGAGTGGACCCGGGAGTAATGTTAATGAAGGAGTACTCCATACATCATAGATTTCCAGAACTGAAGTATCACCAACAGTCTCCACATACAGGTTAGCGTCATATCCAGAACAAAGCTTTTCTAGACGGGTTGTTACCTCTGAACATAGGATACAGTCATCCTATTCTAAGCCTCACTGACTGAGTGGAAACATTTGAACCTATTATACATGGAGTATATGCAGTTCAATATAATAAGTGAGATTATTACCGAAAGTTGCGTAGTAAAATCAATGAAAACATTGAAAAGGCATATCAGCACCCAAACAATTTCTAATGCAAGTTAAGAAGACATTGACACTGATCTAACAGGTGAATGGAACAATAGCTCTAATGGAACTGAAACTGTCCCAAAGTATGGACATTATTTGTCTGGCGAAATCGGAAACGAATGCTATTGTTATAAAATAATTCCTTGTTTGCTTCGAGAGTAGCAGAAAGACATTTTGTTTGTTCAATCTATTAATAATAATCAGCTTCGCTCTTTGTATACATTAGCTCTAACGAAAAGTCAACTAATACACATGGAAATTGTATCCGCAGACTTTCAGAGTCACGGTGAAATTCACCGAGGTATAATTAGTCAATGCGATAGAAGCAGCATCCATTTTATTTCGCCGCAGATCAAGCTTTTATCAGGCATTTGGAAACTAACTGACAAGGAGAATATCGTACGATGGTTTTTCGCTATTCAGACAACTCGTCGATACGGCATGGTACATTGACAGGTTCAGTAATGGTATCTAGCATAGAAGTGAGCTTAGTGTATCGGCCAGCATCACAGAGAAATAATAGCCGACAAGCCGAGTAAAGATCTTGTATCATATAGCTGAGTCTTGAAGAAAGTTACCGGAGACAAAACTGAAGAGTTCATAAAAAAAAAATCAGACATATGTCCCTTCCATCCTCCAAAACACCATTAGTGTTTAAGTGTATAAGCGCGTTCCAACCTCCAGACGGTTGCTTACTTGCTTGCTTTGTTTTACGGAGTAAAAGTTTCGGGTCATTTAACGCCGAATTAAATTTCAAACAATTCAGTTTAGCTTAAGTATGAGTTTTTGTTTACATACAGTTAAATTTCAAAACAGTTCTATTTCAAATAACTCAGTTTAGCATAAGTATAGTTTCAAAGCCAAAAACTGTTCTATTTTAAACAATTTAGACCAGAAAGTGCACAGTTAAGTTCTATTTGACCCATAGATCAGGTGCTGCCACTTCGGGCCAGAGTGGACCTGGGAGTGATAGCAATGAAGTGGTACTGCGTATTTCCCAAAGCTCCAGCATTACTGAGATCTCACCATCAAATTGTTTAATGCCATATGCAGGACACTCGTTGATGTGGGGTCTTACCTCTCTGCAGAGAAGCAGTAGGTGTATTCTACAGTCCAAACTGACTGGGCAACTTCTCGACGGACCGGTCTCAAATAAGAAAGACATGAAGCGGTATTCTTTTTTTTTGTCGATGAATGAAAATCGTATTGATCCAGATGTCGTTGCCCAACTCTAATGATGATGGCGTGGTTTGGCTTGGTCCAAAATTAAAGCTCCTTATTTATTCTATGCTTGTTACTGACTCATTGACTAACCCTTTTAAAAAATCCCCAGCACCCGTGTGTCCGTTTCTTGTACCTACCGCGAGAGTTTTTGTGGTAAACATTTTGTTATCATTCACCGTACTAATCGGCGGTAGGAGGAGTGTCATACTGTTCAGCGGGTTTGAGAAGGCTGCCGGCGCATTACGCTTAGACGAGGCTGCTTCCCATTCACATCATTCTAATGCTCTTAAAAAAACATAAATCCTTTTCGAACCCCCCAACTACGAATCAAAAGTAGACTGGGTTCTCTAGCCTTGGTAAGTAAACCTGTCGAGGAGAAGGAAAACTCTGAATTAAGCATACTGTGCTCGTAACGTAAGAGGTTAAACAATATGTTATTTTTAGCATCAGTGATTTCAGCTATGGGTAAATATTAGAACAGACTGTGTTCTCTAACCTTGGCAAAGAAATCGATCTTGGAGAATCGACAGTGTGTTTAAAGGTGTTGATCGGGAGAATTTGTAGCTCCCTGGTGCACTAACTCGTCATCAATTTAAAGTTTTACACAATCCTTCACTCGTTGAGTAACCTTAAAGAACCGAATTCAAATCCTGAATGGTACGATTATTTTTTTCTCTTCGTGCTAATGCCCTTCCAAAAACATGAATTTTTCTCTTTCCTGGATATCAGTTATCAGTAGAGCAAATTGGATCCTCTAATCTTGGTAAAGCAACAGACCTGGGAGAACGAATGAATGTAAACTCAAAAATGTTGTTGAATATGTGGCAACCTGGTATAATATTATTCTGTTATCTGCTGATCCAAAATTATATATATCTTGCTCAACACGAAACTTCGCATTTGTAAATGAATCACCGGCGTAATTAATTTACTAAGCTTCATCTTCATCGAACTGATGGACAAATATTACTAATCGCTTAACTGAAACAAATTATCAACGTTGTTATAAAATTCACTTTTAGACGAAAAAAGGTTCGAAAGTTGACACGTGTATTTGTTTACGGAGAAAAGCCAACACAAAGATTACAACAACACCACTGCTCAGAACAAGTTTTTAGCAACAAAGGTCTGTATAACGTGTGACTAAATCTAAAAATAGAAAAAGACTCACGTGTGCCGAAGTTTCCAGGAAGAATTTTTCCCTTGTCGACAAAAGCTAGCCAGTATCATCATCATCATCATATCGCGCTGGTAGCACGGATATCCCTGACCCTCTCTCGCCACTCCTCCCTATCGTTCATCGCCCTAAGTAGGTCTTCAGGACAACATCCTGTATCCTCACATAGCTGCTGAATGTACGTTCGAGCTGGTCGTCCTGCTTTTGCGCGGCCATGTGTGGGTATCCATAAGAGTACATCTCTTATGAGTTCATCTCTGCTTCTCCTGCAGTGTCCTGCATGTCTGGTTCGTCTAACTTGAATAGTTTTCGTGCAAGAATGCTGCGTGCAATCCTGAACAAGTACTAGCCAGTATAAACTGACAAAAATACCAAGCACTAGTTAGAAAAATACCATCCATTCAAAGAAGTCAAACAAAAAGTATCAGTCCTTAAATTTCAGGACGGTAAGTCAGCTTTAAATTCTAAAGAATTTCACATCTGACGCATGGGTAAGTAATGAAAAAAAAAAAAAGAAATATTTATACACACATGCAAAAAATGTCTACCCACACATCTGATCTTTAAGCTATTGCTCATTACCAAAAATAATTTTCCAGTCGGCTGAGGCTTTAGAATACACCGACTATTTCTCTGCAGAGGGGTAAGACCCCAACCAACGAGTGTCTTGATTATGACACTAAACAAACTGATAGTGAGGTTCCAACAATGCAGGAGGTTTGTGAAATGTGGAGTACCCTTTCATTTCGATTTCTCCCAGGTCCACCCTGACCTGGAGTGATAGCATCTGGTAGGATCCTATATATGCGTAAACAAAAACTAAACTGTGTACTTATGCTAAACTGAATAGCTTGAAATAGTACTGTTTTGATATTTAACTGAATTGTTTTGATATTTAACTTTTTGTAAATGAAAACTAGAGTTTTATTAAACTGAGTTTTTTGAAATTTTATTCGGTGTAAAAAACCGAAAAGGGTTGATAAGCCGTAAAACAAAACAAACTTCCAAACAACCTACCCACCAAAAAATAATTCTTAAAAATACATTTATTTCAATATAATCCGCAGTTATTTTCTTTTGATGTTTGCTTCTTTTATTTATAATTCCTTTAAACTCTTCTAAATCTAGTAATTTAAATCCCTTTCTATCTTTCACCCACATCCTGCACAATTTATTAAGTAATAAATAGAGCCTCTATCTCTCCTGGGGATAAAACGTTCAATTCTTTTCACAGTTGATTATCAATATTCTTTATTACTTAATAAATTGTGCTTAAGAATATTTAATAAATATTACTTTCATACATCTTTATTGATACTTCCTACAAGACTTAAAAAAAAACAAAATAGATAAATGGATGAAAGCCTGCATCCACCCGTTCTCCAAAAAAGCCGTCCACATTATCACTAGGAACGACAGAGGCATATTGCTCACTGCAATTGCTACTAAGCTTTATCCTCCTCCTCATCATCGTCATCATCAAATGGGGGTGTCCTCGTGGTGTAATGGTTAAAGCGATGGACTGCGGAATCGTAGTACGCAAGTTCGTACTCTAGTCGCGCTATTATGTTCACTTTTGGGAAAATACCCTTGGGAAAGTTATGAACCCCCTTATCCTCCCAGCTATGGGTTAGATAGTACCACTACTGTTCTTCTAGGAGAATGGCTTAGGCATTAAATAACCTAAAAAGAGTTGAAAATGATTGCATTTCACATAGCACTAATACCCTTGGGAAAGGTATGAATCCAATTATTCTCCCTCCAGCTATGGGTAAATAGTAGGACAGACTAGGTTCTTCAGCCATGGTGTGGCAACTAGTCTAAGAGAAGGAAAACTCTGAATTCAAATCTGTTAAACTCCGCTTCAAAATTGACCTTGTGTCATATTCTGCCCGAGCGGAGGGGTTGGGTAAATAGTACCTAAAAAGAGTTGATATGCCATTAAACAAAGAAACTAACCATCATCATCAAGTGGTGCAGCTAGCACAGATTTCACTGATTATCTCTCACCAATCGTCCCTATTATCCATTGTTTCCGGCTGGTACTACAGATTAAATCCCGTGTCCATACAAACATGTTTTAGGCATGTTCTTGGTTGCCTAACACAGGCACATCCATATAACTGGGTCTATTGGAGGACGTCACTGATGATTTTGTTCTTGTTTTTTTACAGCTGTATTCCGCATGCCGAGTTTGTCTTATCTGGATGGTTTTAGAGATAGGCGGAAGGTGGAAGTACAACTGTGGTTTGGTGAGATTTGATTCCAGAATTTGTTTAAGTTTATTATACCCTGCTTTTTAATAGAATCCGATCTGAAATTGAGAAAATTCTTAAGAAAATTCGGAACGGTTTTAGAGAAATCGATCGACAACTTCTTGAAGGAGTACGTGCAAAAAATCCCGAGAGAACATTATTGTCTGCAGGCTGACGAAAGATGTAGTAAACACTTCTATCATATGGTATCTACATAACAACAACAATAGACATTTGAAATAAAAGCTTCCAATATATTAATAATTGACATTAGCTCCGTTGACTGCATTCTATATTGAGCGGCAAGAACCACCTCACTCAAGAACGGGTGTCCAAGGCGTGAAACTAATTTACATCTGGTGAAGAGGATCTTAAAATCCGGGGGGGGTGATTAATCCTGCGTAAACCCTGACCCGGAATGTTTGTACCTGTTTCGGTAATAATTATAAGTAAAGTAAATCTGTTTTAAAATTATTAACATTGGTTAAATATACTTGAAACCTTATGACTATGGAAACAAATGATTATTTCTATTGAATAGAATTATTAAACTTGGATAGGAATACTTGAAATTATTTACTTTGGTTCAAATTATTTCTATTAGGAATAGTTACTTGAAGCAACAAAAGTTTACTAAAGGATATCATTGTTAGTTATTTGAAACCATATAATTGCTTGCAAATTGTTGGTGGTAGATTGGAATACTTTAAACCTTATGACGATGTGCAAACAATCGATTATTTTTACTTAGGAATGGGTACTTTATGTAATATAATTGTGAATAAATCATTCGGATGACATAGTCATACTGGATGCCATACATTCTGCTCAGTCGACCGTTGCTATAGAATACACCGACTGCATCCTGGTAGAAGGATCCTATCTATGAGTCAAATTGAACTATTTGACATTGAGTTGGCGACCGTAGTCGAGGGTGATAGCTATTACACAAAAATGGAGAGGAGGGTGCGACTCATTTCCCTGGATTGCTCCACTTTACCATTGATCTATACCTTATAATGCTGAGTGTAAAGCAATATAGCACCAAGTACCATTTTTGAGTCTCCGGTATGACTCGACGTGGGATTGAACCCAGGTCGCCTGGACCATTGGCGAACACTCTAACCATTATGCCAATGTCAAATGACTTATGCTAAATTGAATTGTTAGAATTAACACTGTTTGATCATTAAACTGTGTGTAAATATATGAATAATTTTCAATTGAATTGTTAGTGATTTATAGCCATACTTGAAACAGGTTAACTGTGTGCAAACAAATGATTAATAGTGAAGAAAATTATTAGCGTTTAATTGCAGTACTTCTATCTACTTCCCAGTGTGCAAACAAATGATTGATATTGAAGAGAATTCTTTACTTTTGATCACAACATTTTCATCTGCTTCCCCATATGCAAACAAATGATTGATAATGAAGAAAATTATTAGCATTTGATAGCAATACTCGAACCCATTTAACTCTGAGCATGCCAATGATTAATAGTAAATAATATTATTCGAATTGCATCAAAATATTTGAAACCGTTCAACTGTGTCGAAAAAGGACTTCAGATTCGTTTAAAAATATTATCAGCAAAATATGTTTTCAAAACATATTTATTTGATATATATGTATTAATAGAATTTGGCATTAAATCAACTGAAATGGTTGATATGCCATAAAATCCAACCAACCCCCAAAAACATATATAACTTTACAAAATTTTAGTATGATATTTTTAAATTAAACAATCGAGTACAAATGTTTTTATTAGATAGGAATAATTAGTATCATATAACAGTGCGAAGAAATAATTGAAGATGGATAATTTGGTGGTTTTTTTAATGCAGTCTCAGATTGAAATATAGTGTTATGATTACAAGAAAACATTCTAGCCATTCAAACAAAGGATTTGAAATCCTATAAAACAAATAGTGCGAAGTAAACTATTCACTGGCAATTTTTTATCAAAGAAATTCAGTTGGTTTGTTGGTTTTATGGTATATCAGCTCCTGTTGGGTTCCTTTTCAGTTAAATAATCATGTTATCCAGTTAAATAGGCTACAATCATTTTAACAGATACATTTGACCAGTAGATGGGACCTCAACAGCCTCCAACATATTGGGTCATAGTAAACACGAGTGGAATACCAACTAAAATGTGATGACGTATTTAACAGGTTTCTAGAATTAGACTATCAACACGAAATACAGCTTAATAAATGAGTTAGCGTAAATAAGCAAAAAAAAAAAAACATTTTTAAAATATTAGGTAAAAATTTATAATAATATAAGTACTTAATCGAAGATATTTGAAACACATACAACTATTCACAATAAATGAGCAAGAAATTTAAAAGAATAATACACCCGATATCTAAGACAGAACATCGAAGACCGTTCACAACTATACATCATGTAATATAATAGCCGAGGGATTTCGGTTCATGCCTTTGGGTTTAGCGCGGCTGAGAACCTTTCGGCTCAGCACACGGGTTAGTTAGGTGCAAACATTGATGCAGGTGTTAACGCAGGCGCGCGCGGGCGGAAGAAGGTGTCACTCAGAGATGTCACAATAGTCTGAGACGAAACGGGTGACGGAGTGTGTGTGACGTCACGCACCGGAAGCGCGCAGACATTTGTAGAGAACTGAAAGAAAGTTAGGGGAGTTGGAAACTAGACGCCGAACGAGGAGGTTCGACTTTTGGGGCTTACTGAGGCGAGACGAATTTGCGCCCTATGGGTGCCACACGAGATGGGGGCCAGATGAATAAGACAGCATAGAAGATTGTATCTCTCCTCCTAATGTTGAAACCTTTAACTCAAAGTTAATAAAAAGGTTTCTTACTTGAACAAGAAATCGTTACGTGTTTTCGAATTTCGAGATTCCTATGTTCTTTATATGTTCTATCATTATGAACATTATATATCTATTTCGTACATGGCGTTAATTGTGGCTATGGAACAATCATATCAAAATCTAAATATGGGCAGCTCATTTCCAGTTCAAAGACGACTTCCAAATATGTTGAAATAACGCGCTCAGATGAACTGAGCAGTATTTAAAGTTAGTGAATGATTTAGCAATAACCTTTTGATTCGTAATATAAAACTTACAGTCTAATCAGAGGGCTAAAAATAGCTATATAATCTACTGTTGCGAAAACAAGAGTCATCTGAACTGCTGCACGTAATCGCCTTAAGAATAAATTTCTGATATGAATAATGAATTTTTTGGTTGCAAAACGTGTATCCGAGAAGAAAATAGTCATCTGATCTAAAAAATTAATTACAGATCAGTAACAGCGATAGAAAACAACAAGAAGAGTTTCAAAATTATTAAATTTATGAAAAAAGGAAATATGAAATCAAGTTTTAAGCATACAGACTGGTAATATAAGGCGATTAAACATGGCGCTGATTCGTGAAAAAAAAAAAAATGTATCACAAGACCTATTTTTATAGCAACAGAGAAGTAAAAAAATGAAAGACAGGCTTCCAGAAAAAGAAATAGTTATTGCAATGGTATCAACGAAGAAGGTTTATGTTATTCATTGGTTTTGATTATTTACTTTTATTCAAACTTATATGATTTGAAGAAATATGAATTATTCCCTTAAAATTGAAAAACAGGAAAGAATAATTAATCTAGATCTCATGGACTGGTGAAGCCTGAATTCTGTGGAGTATGGAATTACCACTTCGTCGTCTTAGAGTCATAGTAACTGCAAGAATTCTGTCACTGGGCTAAGAAGAACTTTTTAAAATGATCAATATTAGGCGATATTTGAAATAATATAACTGTTTACAAGCAAATGAGATTTATTTGTTTGTTTTGGTTTTAGGGATTATAAACCTTTCTGGGTTATGTAATGCCAAATCCATTTTTATACAAATAAACAGTCCTATTTCAAACAATTCAGTTTAGTATAATTACACAATTTAATCGTCAAAAATATTTCTATTTCAAGCTATTCAGTTTAGCCAAACAGTTCAAATTCAAACATTTCAGTTTAGTATAAGTATCATTTTTGCTAACACACAGTTAAATGTCAAAACTATTCTATTTCAAACAATTCAGTTTAGCATACAAAAACAGTTCTATTTCAAATAATTCTGTTTAGCATAAGTACATAGTTTAGTTCTATTTGACTCATACATATGACCCTATCAGGTACTACCACTCCAAGCTTGAGTGAAGCTGGGAGCGATGGCAGTGAAGGGGTACTCTGCATTCCCCAAAGCTGCAGCATTACTGAAACCTCACTATCAGATTGTTTTGTGTTCTATAGAGGACACTCTTTGGGAGTGTCTTGCTCCTCTGCAGAGGTGCAGTCGGTGTTTTCTCAAGCCCCAGCAAGCAGTCCAAACAAAGGGTTATCATCATCAAGCAGGAAGAGACACCTGTTATCACTGAAGTGTGTATAATTCATTTGTATTGAAAATAAATTATTAAAGCTGTAATTATTTATAACAGCTTATAATTAGTTTCTTAAAAACTTACAAGTGCTTGCAACAAATACTTAGTAATCGATTTACTTGAGCTTTATATATTATGACTTAACTTTGTATGTAAGTGATTTTTTCGTATTTGTAGCCAACTGATCAACAGGAAAGACAACTATGTTTGACTTCACTACGGTAGTAAATGACATGAGATGGGATATGATCTATACCCCAGAAAGAAATTAGAACTGACTCATTAAAATGCCTTGTAAATCCTTTTACCATACGAATATATTGAAAATATTTTACTATAGAAATAGATTGCTCATGGTTTTGATACTGGTGTGCATTGGAAACAATTATACACTATATATCAACTGCAAAGAATTTAACAACAGAAATGCATTGTATACAATTTTACTACAGAAAAGTAACGTATGAATTTCCGGTAAAAATGCATGGTAAATTATTTTACATCTACTATTTTTCATTATGAGGACTTGTTTCTTGCTGGGATTTCTCCCAGAATAAAATTCATAAATCATTGGCTCCAGAGTAAGAGAAAAGTGGATTATAAACTTTTTAGAATTCATCTCCATTTTCTTACATCAAGAAAAACACCATAATCTGTATCTATTAATTAAATACTGCAATAAATACAAATTTATTTTCAGCCTTAAACTTTGTGTAATGACCAGCTTATTAGAAAATGATCTCAAAATCAAAAAGTTACCTATTTGGTTTCTTATAGCGAACAAACTTTCTTATATATATATATATATATATATATACATTTGTGTGTGTATGTGTGTAATGCATTTTTCTTTGTTTATGAATAAGTAAAAGAGTAAAGTTGGCAACCGTAGTCGAGGGCAATCAAAAGGCTCCCTTTTCAATAGCTACAACACCGAGATGTAGGGGAGGGCTCTACTCCTTTCCTTGGATTGCTCCACTTCCCCCTTAATACGTATCTTATATTGCTGAGTGTAAAGCAAGGAGGTATCAAGTACCATTTTTTAAATCTTTGGTAAGACCCGACCTGGGATTGAACCCAGGTCTCCCAGACCATTGGCAAACATTCTACCCACTAAGCCAATGAGCCGGTTTATGAAAAAAAGAGTGCTAAGTACTATTGATAGAGCTTACATATTTTTAATGATGGTGAGGCTCCAGTAATGCTGGAGATTTTGGGAAATCCAAGTACCTCTTTAGTTCCATCGCTCCCAGGTCCACTCTGGCCCGGAGTGATAGCACCTAAAATGACCCTATCTATTGGCTAAATAGAACAGTTTGACATTTAAACTGAGAGCAAATAAATGACTTAAGCTAAAACGAATTGTGAATAGAATTGTTAAAAACAGGACCATCAGATCATTTAAGTGTGTAAAGAAATGACTGTTATAAAAATTGTTATTGATAGGGAGCAATACCTAGAACCATTTAACTTTGTTGAATTTGTTGGCTAAATTGAATAGATAGAAATAGAGTTGTTTGATCGTTTAACTGAGTATAAACAAATGGCTGCTTAAGTGTTAGTGATAAACAGCAATACGTGGAACATTGTAACTTTGCCGACTTTATGTTTACAAATAATATATATTTAATATATTTAGATAAACTGGATTTAGCATTAGATAACCTACTATGGTTGATATGCCATAAAATCTAACCAAAAAAAAACAAATCTATATATATTCACATATATATGCTTATATATATATATATATATGTGTGTGTGTGTGTGTGTGTGTGTGTGTGTGTGCGTGTGTGTGTGTGTGTGTTGTTGCTGTTGTTGTGTGTAAACTGGAATTTTGGCATTAAATTACATACAATCGTTGAAATGCCATAAAACCAAACCACATCAGACCATACCAAACCTATATATATATATATATATATAGGATTTGGCATGTAATAACCTACAAACGTTAATATGCCATAAAACCCAACAAAAAAAAACATATGAACTCAATATATATGTCTAAATAGAATTTGACATGTAATAACCTACAATGGTTGATATGCCATAAAACCTAACCCAATCAAAACATGTACATTTAATAAATAAGTATAAAGACGATTTGGCATTAAATAAACTACTATGCTCGATAAGAAATAAAAGTCAAGCCTATATATATATATATATATATATATATATATATATATATATATATATACATATAAACCAAATTGAGCATGGAATAACTTACAATGGTTGGTATGCAATAAAACCATGCCAAACAAAACCAATCTAAATCTTATATATTAACATATATGTCTAAATATCATTTGACATTAATAACGTCCAATGGTTGATGTGCCACAAAACGAAATCAAACCTATATATATATATATATATATATATATATATATATATATATATATATATATATATATATATCTATAAACTTGATTCGACATTAAAAAACTTGCAATCTATGATATACAGTAAAACCAAACGAAATCAAACCAAACCAAATATATATATATATATATATATATATATATATATATATATATATATATATATATATATCGAAAGAGTTGATATGTCATAAACCCAACCAATCAAATAATCCAAAATTCGAAAAAAGACACGTGGACAAAGTGATACATGTACTCCTGTAGGTTAGGAGTAATAAGATATGGTTTATCTTGTATGACGGATTAGGTTTTGACATAGTTCATCAGTGATCGGCCATCTATTGGACGTCGGGACTCAGCTGGATGAAGTCACTCACACCAAGTGGAAGTGAGTATATGAGTGTTTCATGAACCTATATATGTATATATCAAATTTCGTGATTCGATTTCTTTTTCTCTTTTAGTGGCTGGGGCATGAGGAGTCTAATTTCTGCGCGAACTGACAATTGGGAATAGATCAAATATATAAGAAGAGTCGGTTCCAATGAGACTGAAGAAACTTACTTACCATTATTAATTTTCATCAACTTCATCGGCTTCTCCTATTCCATCAGGTGATTATGCATCAATGACATAACACACATCGGTGACTATACAACATCATTTTAACATAACACGCACAATAGCAACACAGGTCGTTATACATTTTAGAACGCACAAGTAAACATTATTGGTAAAAAATGTTGATCATAGCAAAACAAACATGCTATATCTATAAACAGATATAATTGGTTTCTCAAGCAGCATGTGCTTTTGAGCAATTATTTTCGCGTTTTAAAATGGTTGCTGAAATATTTCAAAATGTTATTTTCTAATATTGCGCTGTCTCAATTTAAAACATTTTATTTCTTGTTCGTGCAAGCAGGATTTTGATTACGTGTATTATTTCGAGTATAGGTGATTAATGTTTCTTTTGTTTGTTTGTTTGTTTGTTTGTTTAACTTCTTTTCCCCTCTTATGCACATATCAATTTTGGTGATCTTGATCTGGGAAAATAAACAAATAAAAATATTTTTTAAAACTTCGAAACTGTGATCATATAATTTCTTATCCACCTGATAATACACACGTGTGTGTAGAAAAATGTAAATACCTTCGTTCGTACTGTTGCCAAGATTCTAGCTGTTAGGTACAAATATTTTTTTTTGTTATTTCATCTTCATTATTTTTTACTTAAAACTCCCAAGTAATAAGAAATCTCTCTTTTTTACTGTTTCAGTCACTCTCTTTCTCTTTCAGTCACTTTCTTTTACTCCCTCAAGTGCCCTCTCTTCATACTTCTGTCCGTTTCTCTTACTCCCTCTCCCTCTACGCCACTCTTTCTTCCCCATTCTCTCTTTTTCTCTTCCTCTCTTTTCTCAATTACGCACATGGATATGCCTGTTTGTAACTACGAATCTATCAAAGTATAAGAGGACAGAGAGACAAAGACAGATTAAAACAGAAAAAGAGATAAGAGAGGAAAACAGAGATAGTGAGAGAGACAGAGAGACAGAGAGAGAGGGGGGAAAGAAAGAAAGAAAGAATGCGTGAGAGAGAGAGAGAGAGAGAGAGAGAGAGAGAATTAGAGTTAAGCAAAGAGTTCATGAAGAGATAAAAATAGATAAGAAGGAAGAGAGAAGGAAATAGGGTGAGAAAAGTTTTAAGAGTGAGGACAACAAAGACAGACAAGGAGAGAGTGTACATGAGATATATAGATTGATAAGCAGGTATATTGAGAAAGAAAGAAAGAAAGAAAGAAAGAAAGAGAATAAGTGAGAAAGAAAATTAGCCAGAGAGAGAGATAGAGAGAGAGAGATCGATAGATAGATAGATAGAGAGAGAGAGATCAATAGATCGATAGATAGAGAGAGATAGAGAGAGATAGATAGATAGAGAGAGAGAGATAGCTAGATAGAGAGAGAGATAGAGAGATAGATAGATAGATAGATAGGTAGAGATAGATAGATAGAAAGAGATAGATAGATAGATAGATAGATAGATAGATAGATAGATAGATAGATATAGAGAGAGAGATCTTAAATATGTCGGTGTGGACAAAAAGTCTGTGCGGAGGAAGTCGATTGATTGTTTATAGAAAGTATTGACCTTTGTTTGGTTGTTTGATATTGAACTAAGTCATATTTTTCCGAGAATTTATTTAGCTTCAAGTAACGAACGGTTTATTATAATTATTTCTTTATTTTTCCTCCTCAGGCATCTCCCTTTTTTCACTATCTTCTTACATCAACCATAAAAAAAAAAACTAGCACAGAGCATACGCATTATTATTACATCTACAAACAGATCAAATTCTGTTAAGTAATTCATCCGATTCTCCCAAAAATATCCCCACCATTTATTTACTTACCATTATTTCTAAAATCAACCAATTTAATCTGAAATCTTTTACACTATAAGTGTTTTTGATCTGATAAGGCAATTCAAAAAATATATACTTCTCAATTAGAAAAAAAAATCTGCTTGCTGAGTAGACGTACTTTTAAAATCTACTTTGAGAGTAAATTTCTTGTTCGAGGAGAAATGTTGAAAAAAATGTCTGCCATAATTAGAAATTCCATCATTTTGATATGTTCAATTAGATCAGCTATTGTTCTTCTTTCTAATAAGTTATCTAAACCTGATTTATCAACTCTTTCCCTGTAACTCTAATATATATATATTTTTTTTTAATTTTTGTCACTCTTTGTAAGCGTTCCAGTCACAATATTACATTCCAATATCCGTATCTCCACACTGGAGACAAGACTTGGGTATACTGTTCTATATGAGTTTTAGGATTTTACATAATCTTAAAACAATATTTGCACCCCTTGAAATAAAATTATTTCATTTCCGCTTAATAAAAAATATATATATATATATATAAAAGTGAACCCAATAACAGCATTCATCATTTACGTTTTCGATTCCCCTGTGACTTAATTTGTAATCAACTTCAATATTTTTGGATCCAATGTATAGTACTTTACATTGTTTAATTAAATTCTAGTTTTCGACTATCTTCTCAATATGAAAATTTCTTTAGATCAATCCATGTAATTTCTTTGATTTGAGTCATTTGCAATCAATGATAGCCTCAAGCTACTATTTTCCGTACTAGTAATCTATACACAAAAAGATGGTCGGTTGGTTTGTTGGATTTTATGGCATATCAACCTTTTAAGGTTATTTACTGCTAAATCCATTTTTATGTAAATAATCAATTCTATTTCAAACAATTCAGTTTAGCATGAGTACACAGTTTAATTGTCAAAAGCATTTCTATTTCAAACTATTCAGTTTATTCAAGCAATTATACATAACAATTCTCTTTTGTGTAAGTTCAGTTTCAATGTCAAAAACATCTTAATTTCAAACAATTCAGTTTAGCATAAGCACACCGTTTAAATGTAAGTACAGTTTAATTGTGAAAAACGTTTCTATTTCTAACTATTCCGTTTAGTCAAGCAGTTTTAATTAGCTAATTCTGTTTAGTATAAGTACAGATTTTGTTTACATACAGTTAAATGTCAAAATAGTTCTATGTTAAACAATTAAGTTTTGTATAATCACAGTTTCAATATAAGAAAACAGTTCTATTTCAAATAATTCAGTTTAGTATAAGCACGCAGTTTAAATGTAAGTACGATTTAATTGTCAAACACATTTCTATTTCAAGCTATTCAGTTTATTCAAACTATTCAGTTTAGCATAAGTATGCTGTTAGTTCTATTTAACCCATAGATAGGGCCCTATCAGGTGGTACACTGTCGGGCCAGAGTGGACCTGGGAGCAATGGCAATGAAGAGGTACTCCATATTCCTCTAAGCCTCAGAATTACTGGGACCTCACCATCAGATTCTTTAGTGTCATATCAGGACATTCATTAGGTGGGTCTTAACCCTCTCCAAAGGTGCAGTCGCTGTATTCTACAGCCCCAGCCGACTGGGCAACACACAATAAGATTACGTCGATATGACCTGTTGTTCGGACTTTATTTTTCCTGCAATCTTATGGTTTCAATTAACTAAGGAGAATAATCTTGCTTTATTTTATCAGATAAATCAGACTTATTACTACTAAATGGATGCACCACATGGACGCTGACAAAGCGCATAGACAAAGCCAGACAGATACTGCACAAGAAAGCTACGAGTTATGCTGAACAAATCCTGAAAATAACATTCCATGAAAAAAAAAACAGCTGTATGGCCACTCACTGCTCATCCCTAGAAACAACCAAGTAAGATGGATATGACATGCGGGACTCTGCCGGAGAAGCAAGGACGAACTTATAAGTGATTTTCTTACATAGATCTCTACACCTGGACGTGCCGGTGTTGGGCAACCCGAAAGAACTTAGCTAAAACAGAACTGTGCAGACAAAGAATATCTGCCCGGGGGGATTGACGATAGGGACGGATAGATAGAGAATCAGGGAAATCCGTGCTACTAGAACGACTTGTTGATGAGGAAGGGGAATAATCTAGTACGTTTTATTTAATTGTATATCATTATTTTACTATTACTATAAAATTATTATAAGTAAAAGTAAAGTTGGTGATCTTAGTCGAGGGTGACTCGAAGGCTCCCTTTTCAAAAGCTACTACACCGAAGTGTTGGGCATGGCGCTACTCCATTCCCTGGATTGCTTCACTTTACCCTTGATCCTTACCTTATAATGCTGAGTGTGAAGCAAAGTGGTATAAAGTACCATTTTTTGAGTCTTTGTTATATTTCGATCTGGGATTGAACCCCGGTCTCTTGGACCATTGGCGAACACTCCACTTATTAGGGCAATCATTATTATAGTACTTTTATATTACTATTACTATTATATTATATTACTACATATTAATATTATCATCATCATCATCATCATCGCCATCATCATCATCATGTCGCGCTATCAGCACGGATATCCCTGACCCTCTCTCGCCACCCCGTATCATCCATCGCTTCCGGTAGGTCTTCAGGGCTACATCCCGTATTGGCACAGAGCTGCTGTATGTAGGTTCGAGCAGGTCACCCTGATTTTGCTCGTCTATGTGAAGGGGTCCACAGACGTACATCCTTTCTGAGCTCGTCCCTACTTCTCCAGCAGTGTCCTGTATGTCTGATTCGTCTCACTACTATATCATTTTTATATTATTATAATATTATTATTATATTACCAAGTAGGTATTCTTAAAACTAATGAATCATACACAATGTATCACGTGATTATTCTTCTTTAGCGATATCGTTTGTTTACACACAGTTATATTGTTTAAAGTATTCTTGCGTTATAATGTAAAATTATGGAGGGGAGTAATTGGGCAAATACATATATCAAAACGAAGGCTCGCTTAAGGTAACGGTTATTATTGGAGTTTGCTCAAGTGAGTCGGAGTCAATACAACACAGACACACACAAGGTGAAGCAGGGAGTTATAGTGAAGAAAAGGCACTCTTTCAACATCAATAGCAGTTTTATGTAAAACTCGATTCATATTTTGGGAGATCTTACCCCCCTACATGTGATACAGTCAGCCTATTTTAAGCCCCGCCGATGGGTCGACTTTGGTATTTCTTTCCAGTAATTTCCGTTGAGATCAAGCAATGAAACAGTACCTTATAATATAAGTTTTGGTTAAATAATGTTGCTTCAGAAGTAATGTAATACTCGTATTGTTAATTTTTTTCTATCTACTGAAAACATCGCGAAAGGAAAGAGATTTCTGTTTAGATGAGAGAAAGGAAAAGTTGATTGGATCCCTTCTCGCATTAAGGCAAATTTGTAAACAAACTGATAAGGATATGCTGTGGCGTTTGGGTGATAAGGGTGTTAAAATTTAATAGGAAGAATGCACAATCAGTATTGAAATTTGGATTGATTTCTCCAAATGTAAACCTTATTTGCCTCTTCAAAGGAATATGTACTCCGGTGAATAAAATGTTAATGAAGATTCGATGACAAAGTGTTTGATAGTCTGCCAGCAAATTGTTAGTTTAAAAGATATTTACCGGGCAAACTAAACATGACTACGTTGATTGAGGCCGCTTATATTATCAGCCCAGAAATGAAATACACTGTGTATATTTGTATCGGAACATGCCAATTTCACCAAGCCATTTATAGTTGAGGACGAGTGCTTTTGGTTTTATGGCTCCAGTGCAATCGGTGCTTTACAACAACATGCTACTCTTTAGTTTCTTCCAATTGCCTTTCTTGCCCAGTCGGCTGGGGTTGTAGAATACACCGGCTGTTTCTCTGCAGAGGAGTAAGACATCCCTGCAACGAGTGTCCCGGTTATGACACTAAACAGCCTGACGGTGACTATCCAGTAATACTGGGGTTTTGGGGAATGTGGAGTACCACTTCATTGCCATCGCTCCCAGGTCCACTCTGACTCGGAGTGGAAGCTCCGGATAGTCTTATCTATGGGTCTAATAGAACTAAACTGTGTACTTATGCTAAACTGAATTGTTTGAAATAGAACTGTTTTGACATTTAAACTATGTCTTTATGCTAATCTAAATTTTAGATAGAATTGCTTATTTGTATAAAAATGGACCTGGCATTAAATTACCAACAAAGATTGATATGCCATAAACACACCACCAATGGGGTTTTGGTTTATGAACAAGATGTTATTTATTTTTTACAGGCATGAAATTGACGTTTATCAAGGAAAAAAATGCCCATGTTATGATAAGAGTCAATGAAAAAAGGGGAGGCCTCATTTTTGCGTCCTGAAAAAGGATGAGTCATCACGTTTTTTTGGCTGTAAGATAGAAAGGATCTATACATTGCCAGAACTCCCAATATGAAAACAATTTTTTACTCTTTTCCATGAGTGATTTAAAAAAAAAATTTATCGCAAGTCACAGATATTCAGACATTCTTCGACCATTCAATAAAATGAATATCTTGCTTATAAAGAATTAATATACGTTTTCTAGAATAGCGTATCGTAATAATTCGAATAGGAAAATTGTATGCTAAAAACATTAAATTTGCATTAAAAAAGTCCTACCAAAATACTCTGATTAAGGATCATCCAAAAATTACCCAGTTATATTATTTTATTATTTTTCGTACATATTATCAATATAGTTTATTTTAGCAAACTGTTATTTTAAGATCATTTCCTGAAAGTATTTATTACAATGAATTCCTCTTTTTTCGTCCATTCTATGAAATTTTGTTGAACATAAAATAATCATTGTCAGATAATCGTATGGAAAATTGAAATATGTCTAAATTTTAACCTTTACTAAGATATATTAAAAAAATTAACCCGAAATTACATAACATAAACTGCAATGAAAATAATACAAGTTTTTCAACAGTTTCTTTCAAAAATTGTACTTCAGACCCTCTTCCCGATTATAATACACAACTCTAAAATTTGGGAGGAAAACCTGTAAAAATAGTGTGTCTTATACACAAATAATTAAAGAAATACTTTTACAATCCATTAAATCAGCTAGTTTTCTTAGATTAAATTTCTCTGGTGTCTGATTAATTTTAGAATGAATTTTAAAATTAGACACTTGTTTTCTTGTTGACAAACTGTTCAATGATTGCGTAATTGAAGAATTTTCTTGAAAGACATGTAAACTGTACTTAAAACTACTCTAAAACAGGTTTCAAATTTGCAAAAATATTATACTTTTTTTCCCAACTTACTTGAAGCTATTACCTTTCAAATTAAAACCAGAAATAAAACATCAACATGAATATTCAAATTTTGCCACAAATTTAAAGAGTTGGCATTTAAAGTCCAAATAGAAGTTACAAAAAATAGGCTGTCGTCAAAAAATAAGCGTACAACTATGAAATTTATACAATTAAGCGACGTTCTTCCATGAACTCATTGACATAAATGTACTAGTGTTGACTAATCAGCAAAATATCTTATTCGCTCCTCTTTGCGAGCACTGGATACCGTCTGGAGGACTTGCGAATAACAGTTACTAATAAAGGCGCAGAGAGAGGCGTGCTGTCACCACGCTTTGATTATCATTATTATTATTATTATTATTGGCTACTGTTCTGTTCCATTAGTGTAAAGTTTGCTAATAACTAATACCTACCAATATCCGATCTGACTGTATAATGTCCCACGAAAAGTTTTAAAAGCCCTTCTATGTTTGGTTTAAAGGGAAATAACTTTTTTTTTAAAAAATGGTAAGTTCTTACATATTTAGAGGGTATAGAGTATATCGTTTGCTTGGTTTGTAATTATGTTTGATAGTTTATCAACGCATATGGCCTATTTAAGGTCGAATCTTTTTATATATTTGATGTTATCTGTATTGATATATTAATATATGATTTTATCTGTATTGATATATTATTAGAAATAATTCCCATTAATTTCGTTTTTTTTTAAATTAAGGATAAAAATATTATTCATTAACTCTTTCTCTCGGCATGGTTGACCCTCAGCCTCTGCCTTCTCGCATCTTTTAAGATAACAAAATGTGTGTTTGTTTGCCATAAAAACACTTCATATAATACGTTTTGGACTTAATCATATATATGCTCATGCTTATACAGCTGATTGATCCAATTGGGCCTCTCAAATCATCCAAGTAGTCTAAGAGCCGAATTGGAGTGCTACAGATCATAGGACCATTTAGAATCCAGGTCAAGATCCGCTCAGCAGCTAGGATCCTGCTTTCAAGAATAACGGGTGGCTTCATTGCTCCAGGCATGTGCGGACTCAGATTTCAGAGTGTCGTACGATATTGCACAGCGTCTGTTCAATCGATTTAATTCTCCGTGTTGATCATCAATGTCGGTCCTCTGGGCTAAAACACACTTCGACTGGCCATGTACGCGGGAACACGGTTAAGGTTTAGTGTGTTTTGGCTTAGTGGCAGCCTGTCTTCACTGCCCGACATGGGTACGGGAAATCTGGCATTCATTTCACGTTTACTAAGATCAGCTCTCCTCGAGTCGAGCCTCAGGAGGACGTCCTCTCAGGCCTAAACCTTTTTAGAGGGGCTAGGTTTATCATCTGGCGCCAGAGGTGCCTCTTTTGAGATGAATGCCGACAGAGCCCGATGCATTTTTGGAGCTGCCAGTCTTGGCTTGATTACGGCCTTTAAAAAAGGTCTTGTGCCACACTCGTCCGGCTGTTGGGAAGTACGACAATTACTTTCCCATTGTAGGAGTCTTGTCTCTTTGCCGAGGGACAGTTGGTCTATTCCATCGCTCGGGCCGACGGGGTGGGTATGCTGCATGAGACTAGCTCTACAAATATATTTAAATAATGAATGTATCAAATCAAGATTTTCATTTTTTAAAATCATTTACAGAAACGTGTGATACAAGAAATGTGGTTTATTAGTGTGACCCGTGCAAATTTCAAGGAACGAAGAAAGAAATCAAGAGGAACTAAGCAAGAAAGAATGACTTGCATCAGATCAAACACTGTGTTAAATCAGTTTGAATTATTTTGGGCTAACTTCAGTTATCCTCAAGTTGCAAAGTAAACATATATTATTGGTGTCCTGAAGATTTGATGACAACCGAAGATTCGATGATGTTATTGTACCTTTGTAAAATACAGCTTATCTGACAATATGGGACAAGGTAAAAATCCCACG
Organism: Sepioteuthis lessoniana; assembly: GCA_963585895.1. Lineage (NCBI taxonomy): Eukaryota > Metazoa > Mollusca > Cephalopoda > Myopsida > Loliginidae > Sepioteuthis > Sepioteuthis lessoniana. Next base: position 75,359,955 of record OY757925.1, on the reverse strand, counting down.
GTGCAATCACAAACTGATGCACCGGAAGAGAGTGACCTGTGAACTGCATGACAGTTATTTTCGCTCGATGATGATCAAACATGCCATTTCAAAGACGGTGGAAGTTGCATATTCCGTTGGCCAGTAATGGGAAGAGATTGCGTGGGCGTGGGAGCGTGTCCATATCTCTGCGTGGGAGTTTTATGGTAATTTAAGGCCGACGAATTGAACGGAAGATAGTGAAAAATTCCGCTGTTCACGCAAGCTTGCCCCGTCGTTGCCCCGTGTGCGTTTTCTCGGCCATCGTTAACTTACACAGAAGAGTCCATAAGTGATGTACTCCTGTGGACCGCTATACATGGACGAGCAAAGGCAAGACGACCAGCTAGAACTTTCGTACAGCAGCTCTGTGCCGATACGGGATGTAACCCTGAAAACCTACCGGAAGCGATGGATGATAACAATGTGTATACGCTATTTAAACAAATCATAATTATTATCACCAAGTCGCACTGATAGCATGGATTTCCTTACCTCTCTTTCGCTATCCATCTCTATCTTCTATTGCTCTTTGCAGGTTATCTGGATTTCACTTAATATCCGCATAGATCTGATGTATTTAATTCCTTGCTGATCGTTTAACATAGGCACATCCATTAGTAGGAGTCTATAACAGAACGTCTTTTTATGAGTTCGTCGTTGCTTCTCCAGCACTGACCAGCATGTCTTGTTAGTCTTTCTTAGATGGTTCATGAGATGGGTAGTAAGCAGTTATACAGCAGCTGTTATTCTTTGCTGCCACTTCCAAAGCAAGCACTATTTTTGTGAGATTCTCATCTTGTTTTTTTCTGAGTGCGTTTCGTTAGAGTCCAAATAAAGCATTTATAGAGTTGTATCGACATGGCCATAACCTGGAAGTAATTCTGTTTATTTTATTAGAGTGATTAGATTTACATATGATTGACAACATGTTATTATCAGTCCGCGATATCCTCATGCGTATGTTGACATAACTTTTAATTGATGAGATATTGCTACCGAGGTATGTGAACTTGTCTACTCAGTTTAAAGGCTTACCAGTAAAATAGAGATGATCACTAATTTGAAATATGTGAATCTTATATCATCTGCTTTTTGTTTCTGCTTACTCCAGCATTTAGATTAGGCAATTATATTTGCAAGAAGCGCTTGGTGATCTGCGTAATCTGCATCTGTCAAAATCTTTGCAGGATCTCATATTTACCAACCCCTCCGCTCGGGCAGGATATGACACAAGGTCAATTTTTAAGCAAAGTTTAACAGGTTTTAATTCAGAGTTTTCCTTCTCCTAGACAGGTTGCCTCACCAAGGCTGAAGAACCCAGTCTGTCATAGCTGGAGGGAGAATGACAGGATTCACACCTTTCCCAAGGATATTAGTGCTATGGGAAATGCAATCAGCCTCATCCAGGATTTGAACTCGTATCGCCGTGTCCATTTCCTACGAAGATAACCATTACACCACGGGCAACTCCAATTTTTTTTACTATTTAACCCATAGCTGGGAGGATAAGGGGGTTAATACCTTTACCAAGGATATTTGCCGGAAAGTGAACGTAATAGCGCGACTTGAATACGAACTCGCTAACTACGATTCCGCAGGCCATTCGTAGTACGTAATGTCGACAGATTTTAAATACATATGGTGCTAATATATTTCTTTGCTAGACTCTTTCGACAATGTCAATAAAATCCTATTATCATTGGGTAAACGAACCAAAGCATCATCATTACAGTAAGAGTTTATTTGAATGGAATCAAATGCCATTGAGAAATCTCCGAACAATAGTGTCGATTTGAGATTTTTTACACGTACTCCTTCGATTATTCGGCCGATTGTACGAATCTGTTATGTTTTGGATCGATTTCTCGGAAACGCGTTCTCATTTTTATTAAAAGTTTTCTTGAGATCAGAAGAATGACAACCAAATATTATGAACTTTAACATTCTATAGCAGTAAAAATTGTGCCTTTGTAATTCTCATAGATTCCGAGCTCACTTTTCATGAAGAAGCGTTGGATGCAGCTTTTTGTCGATTTCGTTTTTTTTTTTTCCCTTTTTTTTTTGTTTTTACTCAGTGTTGCATGATTGAAGAAAAAACTGCCAAACCTCCTTGTCTTCCACGTTTCTGGTGATGCTTCGTAAAGGTCTTCAGCTTTTCTCTTTTCAATAGTAAACTGTCACGCCAATGATCCGGGAGACCTGGATTCAATCCCAGGTCCCGTCATACCAAAGACTTTAAAAATGGTACATGACACCTCCTTGCTTAAATCTCAGCAATATAAGGTACGTATCGAAGGTAAATTCGAGCAATCCAGGGAAAGGAATAGTGCCCTTCCCTACACCTTGGTGTAGTACCTCTTGAAAAAGGAGCCTTCTGGTCGCCCTCGACTACGGTCGCTGACTCACCAATAATAATTTTTTAGGAGGTTTAGCGCCTATTTTAAGTTGGTCTCCAAGCAGATACTTGAAATATTCTTTCCACTTCTGAAGTATTCTTGGCTGACAGCTTTTAGTTTTGCTCCTTCAGTGCGTTTCCTTCCACCTACTTCATTTACTGCCTGCCAAGCTAATCATTGTTGTTTGTCTTCTTTTATTGAATATGGCCTTGGATGTATTTTAGGTTTTATCTTTAATATGGTATGTAAAGCATACCTAAAAGAACAAACAGAACTTATCCAAGACCAGATCAATAAGATTCGACACTCGGTTGAAGATGGACAATCTCGAATAGCGTGGCAGACAGTAAATGAAGTGAATAGAATAAAAGGCATCACGAAAGCAAAAATGAAAGCTGGCAGCCAAGAAAAACGAATACACTAGTGTAAAGAATATTTCAAGAATCTGCTTGGAAAGTACCCTAAAGTTACGGATGAACCTATTACGAAAATTTTCAATTATCAAATAGACATCAAACTAGAAAAGTTTATGCAAGAAGAACTCGACATAGTACTAATAAAAATTAAAAACAAGAAAGCTACCGGTCTTGAAATACCACCAGATTTATTGAAAATAATGAAATTCTACGACATACTGCTCTGACATTTCAAAGACTGATAGATAAAAGGGTTGCTTCGTCCATTTCCCCAAGAAAGGTGACCTAGAAATTGTCAAGAAGTACCAAGGTGTAAACTTTACTTCCATAGCAGCTAAGATTTACGATGGTCTGCAACTCAGCTGCATTGAAGCTGAAATTGAGCAAATTCCTCGAAAAAAGTAAAATGGATTTCGTAGTAATCGGTCCACAACACAAATTCTGACCATCCATCGAATTTTAGGTGTTCGTGCAAAATCATCGAAGTAAAACTCCTATTTGTAGATTTCTCCAAGGCATTTGACTCCATAAACAGAGGGAAGGTGGAGCAAATACTTCAGACCTACGGTCTACCCATGGAGACCGTCGCCTCATAATGATGCTCTATAAAAACATGACAGTAAAAGTACGCTCACCGGATGAAGACACAAACTTCTTTGACATTGTTGCATATGTGCTGCAAGGGGATACATTAGCTCCATACCTGTTCCTAATCTGCCTAAACTACGTACTTCAGACATCGATTGATTTAATGAAAGAAAATGGCTTTTCACTGGAAAAGGCAAGAATCAGTCGATACACCGCACAATCCATTACGGACACGGATTTCGCTGATTCGCTCTGGCCGAATCCATGTTAGAGAGTCTGGATCAGGTAGCAGGCGGCAGACGGCATAGGCCTCCAAGTGAACGCAGAGAAAAAGGAGTAAATGAGTTTTAATCAAAGAGGCGATAACTCCACACTAAATTGTGACTTTCTGAAATTAGTAGACGAGTTAACCTACATTAGAAGTAGCGTCTCATCTACGGATAATGACATAGCTATGAGCTATATTGAACAATTCATGGAAGTAAAATCCCACAAAACAGCAGTTGTACGGCCACCAACCACCCATCTCGAAAACCATCTAAATCAGACGAACAAGATATGCAGGACACTGCTGGATGAGCAAGGACGAACTTGTAAGCGACGTTCTCGTATGGATCCCTTCACACGGACGCGTCAGTAAAGGACTACCAGATAGAACTTATCTGCAACAGCTAGGCTTGTAGGAATTTTCAAAGTCGTCTGGAGACCGAAGTTTAAGCCAATGGGGATTTCTATAAATATATATATATATATATTGTTAATAGTATTTCAAGATATTTCCATATAATTTTTCTTAATATATCTGGTAAAGTGAGATGTCAGAGTTATTTTCATTTTTGCGTAATTTAGACGTCAAATTACCTATCGCGCTATGTATTGGCCTAATGATTAGAGTGTTAGCCAATGGTCTGGGAGACCATGGTTCAATCCCCAGGTTGAGTCATACCAAAGACTCAAAATATGGTACTTGATGTCACCTTGCTTAACATTCAGCTTTATAAGGTAAGGATCAAGGTAAAGTGGAGTAATTCAGGGAATAGAATAGTGCCCTCCCCTACTCCTCGATGTGTTAGCTATTTAAAAGGGAGCCTTTGAGTCACCCTAGACTAAGGTCACCAACTTTACTTTTTTACAGATTAATTTATTTACAAGATTTTAGTTGCTGAAGGTTTTGTGAGTCATGTTGAATTCTTTTAGATACATAAGAATATATGAGACCAGAAAATGATTACATCAAGTTTTGACTCCAACTTCTTGGCCATATCTTTGTGTAACCCATTCTTTCTTTATTTTTACCCGTGTAAGAATCCATTCAAAGAATATTTTTATAACTTAAAAACATACTCTCCATTATAAGAAGGCTATCTAAAGGGGTTAGTTTATCTTAAGGAGTGGCCAGCTGAAATTAATTCATAATAGACAAATGATGATTTGTTGAGTTTTTATCCTATTATATATATGTATATATTATATATACAAGATTTTGTCTAAGACAGAATACTTAAAAATAACACTCCCGTCGCTATTATAACTAATATATTAAAGAAACTCGACAAGAATTAATAATAAGGCCTAAGTAATCATTTCACCATTAGCAGCGCTAAAATCTTTCCTTTTTTCAATCAAGACACCAATAAAGAGTTAGGACAGCTTTTAAAAGTTTATTGTGGACTGTAATTTAATTTTGACTGCTCTCAAAAGTAACTTATCGTAAATTGCGACGTATAAGTTGATCTTGCATATAAATCGACCTGGAAGTTTTTAGTTAAAAAATCTGGGTTAGACCTGTACCTGCTGTAAAAGTCGGCCCTCAAACAAACAGTAGACTACTGGTAGGCCAAAACTTACACGGTAAGGCTAAATGAGGATAGTCTATGAGAACCTGTAGCAAAAGCATATAATAAGTTTATTGGAAATTAACTTCATGAATATGTGATAGTAAATATCTTAAAATTTACAGAAAGAAGATTTTAATCATCAATAAAATAATCTTCAAGTAACACGTATTTGAAATGGCGTGCCGATATTTGTCGCTGCCTCCCACCAGACACGACTTGACACAAGGTCAAAAGCCCGAAGACCAATTAAAGTGGGGATAAAGGGGAGGGGAAGGTCGGGAACGAGCCGAGACTCGAACCCTGCTTGTCTGTGCTGCTCATCGGCTCACTTAGTGCAATGTGAGCCTGATGAGGCAAGCAGTTTCACGAACCCAAATGTGGGTCCGGGCACGTATGCCAGTTTGCGGCTTAAACTAGACGCATGGTCTAGTGCCGTACAAGGGGGACAAAGGAGACAAAAATGCAGCTCGCCCACCCGAAGGTAGCCTAGTCGAAACTAGGTGCCTAATTAAAGGCCCCAAGTCTGCCATTGTTCCTTTTCCAGGGCCACGCTCCGGACCGAAGTCCAGAACAGGCCCCGGGGCGCTCGCCGGGGGCGTGCCATATACAAGTTGACATTATTACTGTACTTAAATGCAGTTATACTACCAACGTGTATATACTCAGTTAAAAGGAAATAGATTCGACTGTACGAAAATGTATAAAATGGAAAAAATACAAGGCCTTTCGAGGGTGATTTTATTTGTAGAAATATTTGCCAGTTTTCAAAGTTTCTGTTTTTAGATATTCCTCTGTGTGTGTAAGTTACAACATGAAACGAAAAGGATGAAAGACTTTTAAAACATTTTAGTTCCGCTACAAGAGGTCAACTTTCGAATTTGTGTAATGCAACTAGCATTCCAAAATTCATCTAAAAATTTTATATAATATCTATCTATGTATCTATGTATGTGTGTGTGTGTGTGTTAATGTTTATATCATTTAGATCATATCCCTCTATTATTAACATTCTATGGTATATCTCTCCGTATTTTTTCAGCGTAGGTATTCTTATTTCTATCTTTGTTTTATTCGACTGTTTATCAACTTATCTCAATATATGTAAACGATGAAGCCGATTTATTTCAGATAAGTGATTTTCGAAGATTTCATTTACAATTTGATCCAATCAGGAGTCACTTTGAAAAAGCCCAGTCTCTCATTGATAGTATTATAGTTTGAAAGGATACCAGATTCAACAATTTTCCGGTGTATTTTAGAATATTCGTAAACTAACACCTTGGTAAATTTAATTAAAGCTGTTATCAGTTTCTAAATATTGTTTGACCGATTTGTCATTTTTGTCTGCTCTTTTGAAATCTCTTTTGTGCTCGTAAACTCATTTATTAAGACCACGGCAAGGGTAACTTACATTTTTTATAACATTTCATATATGGCCTTTTACAGAACCTTGCTCTAGATTCGTTGCGGCTATTGCTAATCAAATTCTTGTCTTTGAAGATTTGGTGACTCCTTTAATTCTTACGTTCTTTAGTTTTTGTTTTTTATTGTGTCTATGGTTGACTCGTTGGGTAAAGTTACGTGTCTATGTAATGTATTATCAAATTAAAAAAGAATATTACTTAGAAATTCTAAAGAACACTTACACTTGTAAATCTTAAGATGTTATATTTTGGAATTTTGTATGAAATGTTTAGAATATTGAATTTTCGTAAAATAATTTTTTATTTAGACATATACATCATTTAAAAACTTGCGGGTGCAAACCCTAAGTGTTCTTGAGATTATTTCCCTTTTATTTGGTTGTTATGATTTTAGTAAAAATATATACCGTCATTTTTATAAGTGGATTTATGATGAACTTTAACTTCTTATCTATTATTATTATTTATCTGTAAAATGTCCAATGATTTCAAGGTACTGCTATTTTCTTGTTTCTTAGTAAAATCAATCAGTCCGTAATTTTTGTTTAGTCATTATTCGGTGGATATATGAGCAATATATCAACTATGTAATAGAGATAATTAAAATCTCAGGGTATCATAAATTTAAAGGAACATGATTCTAGAAGTTCTAGTAAGAGGCATGTGTAATATAATGGCCGAGGGATTTCGTTTTATATATCTTGCCTTTGGGTTTAATTAGGCTGAGAACCTTTCGGCTCAGCACATGGGTTAGTTAGGTGCAAACTTGAGTGCAGGTGTTCACGCGCGAGCGCGGGGGAGGATGTGTCGTTCACAGATGTCAAAATAAAAATCCCAGATAGAAAGGTTGACAAGTGGATGTGAATGAGGTCATGCACCGGAAGCGCGCGCGGAGGATTTTGGGGATTTTGAAAAAGTCAGGATTTGAGAACTAGATACCGAACGAGAAGGGTCGACTTTCGGGGCTTGCAGAGGCCGGACTAATTTGCGTGCTACGGGCGCCGCACGAGATTGGTGGCAGATGGAAAAGCCAGAAAAGAAAGAATGTGTATCTTTCTCCTTATGTCGAAGAGCCTTTAAACTCAAAGGTAATAAAAAGTTTCGTACCTGAACTAAGAAGTCGTTACGTGTTTTTCGTGCTTTGGTATTCCAATGTTCTATGTATATATGTTATGAGCATTCTATGTACGTTTCACATATGCAGATATCTGGCTATGGTACACATGAAAGTATACCATTACGAAGCAAACCTATGGATAAACCGGATTTTTGTTTTCAAAAGATAATGTTATGTATATATTTTTAAAAAAGTAATGTTTCGTGTATATTGTGCTAATTCTAATTATTTTGTGAATAAGTAAAGGTAATGTAATGTGTGTTTTCTTCAAGTAATTTTCTAAACGTTTCACACATTTGTTAATATGATTATTGATGTATAATAGTTTTATGAAAAGACTAAGAAGTGGTTTGTTTTCCATACTTAAATTATTGATTATCTTGAGTAAATAACCAGAGTTTTGATGTATGAAATGTGGACCTTGTCTCTGAGCGGGAATAACATTAGGACTTAAGATTTTGTGATGCTGTTAATTAAGGGGGCAGGTTCAATCAAAGAAATAATCGGTCGGGGTGGAATTCCAAGTTGATGGGTTTAAGGAAAACCTTAAATTTTAGAGATTGTGGAGTGATAATAAAGACCAGAATTTCGGGTTAGTTTTTTTTATAGAGTCTATTAAAAATATCGATACTTTTTTCAATTGATTGTTGATTAGTTAGTTGGTTGGATTTTATGGCATATCACCTTTTGTAAGTTAATTAGCGCCAAATCCATTTTAATGCAAGCTGTCAGTTCTATTTCATGCAATTCAATTTAGCACGAGTACACAGTTTAATTGTCAAAAAGATTTCTATTTCAAGCTATTTTGTTTATTCGAACAGTCCGAATTCAGCTAATTCAGTTTAGTATAAATATAGATTTTTTTATACAGTTAAATGTCAAAACAGATCTATATTAAACAATACAGTTTAATGTAAGTAGAGTTTCAATGACAATACAGTTTCATTTCAAACAATTACTTTTAGGAGAAGTACACTGTATAAATGTAAGTACAGTTTAATTGTAAAAAACATTTCTATTTCAAGCTATTCAGCTTAGTCAAACAGTTCGAATTCAAACAATTCAGTTTTATCATAAGTATGCAGTTATTTCTATTTAACCCATAGATAGGACAAGAGTGGACCTAGGAGCAATGGCAATGAAGGGTGCTCCGCATCCCCCAAAGCTCCGGCATCACTGGAACCTCACCAGGAGATTGTTTAGTGTCATATCCTGGACACTCATTGGGAAGGTCTTACCCCTCTGCAGAGGTGCAGTCGGTGTATTCTACAGCCCCAGCTGACTGGGCAATACACAGAGTTAAATGTCAAAACAGTTTTATTTCAAATAATTCAATTTAGCATAAGTACACAGTTTAGATGTCAAAGTAGTTTTAATGCGAGCAATTCAGTTTAAGATAAGTACCCAATTAAAATGTCAAAACATTTCAATTTTAAACAATTCAGTTTAGCCTAGATACACAGTCTAAATGCAAAAAAGAGTAAAGTCAACAAACCACGGTTTAGTTCTCTTTAACCCATAGATAGGACCCTTATCAGGTGCTACCACTGTGGACTAGAGTGGACCTGGAAGCGATGGCCATAACGGGGCACTCCGCATTCTCCAAAACTCCAGGAGGTGCCCGTGGTGTAATTGTTATCGTCGTAGGAAACGAACACGGCGACACGAGTTCAAATCCTGGACGAAGCTCATTGCATTTCACATAGCACTAATACCCTTGGGAAAGGTATGAATCCAATTATTCTCCCTCCAGCTATGGGTAAATAGTAGGGCAGACTAGGTTCTTCAGCCTTGGTTAGGCAACTAGTCTAGGAGAAGGAAAACTCTGAATTCAAACCTGTTAAACTCCGCTTAAAAATTGACCTTGTGTCATATCCTACCCGAGCGGAGGGGTTGGCAAATAGGATTCTCCAAAACTCCAGCATTACTGGAACGTCACCATCAGGTTGTTGAGGGAGATCTTACCCCTCTGCAGAGAAACAGTCAGTATATTCTACAGCCCCAGCTTACTGGGCAAATTGATTATTGAGAAATAGGTTCATGTGTATTTTGTCATTTGAATTTGAAAATGATTTTGTTATAATGAATGTAATCCCTGATGAGAACACCACCATCACCTTTATCCAAAGGTGTGATGATAAAGATATTCTTCCTGGGCAAATCTCTCAAACGAGCAATGTGTCTCCCAGGTAAAGCGAGGTCATCTATGTTAACATAAATGGTCTCGGTGAGTATAAGCCCTTTGTTGAAATTAGATTCATTATGTCTATAGTTTAAGTTTATCAAATTTACTCTGCTGAGCTTATTTACTCTTGTTGCAAATTTAAAACTAAATTAGAGGACTTCTGTTTCAATTGTGCTGAGTTGGGTGATCTAAAAATTTTGAATGAGACGATTCCTCTCAACGCGTGTCCTTTTGTTGTTGTTACATATAAAAAACTCTCATATCTATCTTTCGATGGAAAAATGAGATTTGTTTAAATCAAATATTTCTATTTTGATTTTTTCGGTCGTTTTGCATGTCTTGCAATTCCTGTTACGAAGATCCAATCTCAACAATCTGGCTTTTTTGAAAGTCGAACCTTCAGAGAAATTTAGACTCTCAATGGAAGATTTTAAGAAAGGTTTTTCTGATAAATTTTTGAAAGCTAATTGCATAACTCAAATTCGAAACAGAGTGCTATCAGCTGAAATGGAATTTCAAATCGTTTCTTATCTTTTTCATTTCATTTCGTGACTTAAACGCCCTGATGAAGGTCTCAAAAGAGAAATGTTTAACGTTGGCAAATATTTCTACAAATGACATCATACTCTTAAAACCTTGAATTTTTTTTTGGATATACTTATTTAACATTTATATACATATTTATATCATCTAGATATTTACCTATATAGATATTTATCTATATACATATTTAATATCTATATACTTACTTATATCATCGAGATATCTATCTATATTGGTTTGATTTGGGTTGCTTTTACGGCACATCAACCAATGTAGGGAAATAATGCAAAATCCATTTTTATACATATACTCTTCTATGTTAAATAATTCAGTCAAGTACACAGTTTCAATGTCAAAAACAGCTCTATTTCAAACAGTTCAGTTTAACAAAAGTACACAGTTTCAATTTTAAAAACATTTCCGTTTCAAACAATTCAGTTTAGCATAATTACACGATTTAGTTCTATTTGACCCATTAGGTGCTATCACTCCGGGTCATAGTGAACTTAGTAGCGATGGCAATGAAAGCTGCAGAATCACAGGAACCTCACCGTCAGATTTTTTAGTGTCATATCCAGAACACTCGTTGAGGGGGGGTCTTATTCCCCGGGAGAGAAGCAGTCAGTATATTCTACAGTCTCTGCCGACTGGGCAATTTCTCTATATACACATCTATCTATATATATATATATATATATATATCTAATATATATATATATGTATATATCTAATATCTATATACATATTTATATCATGTAGATATTTATCTATTTATATATTTATCTATATACATATTTATTCTCTACATAAATATTTAATAAGTTTAATTCTGTTTCTCAGGCTTAAAAGTTCGACTCGTACACTGTAATTGAAGGTAAATCAAATTTTAAATGTTTGCATTAAGTGCAGAAAAATGAGTAGCACTGTCAACACAATTTGTACGAAACAGCTATCTTCGAGCAGAGTTTCATTTAGATTGGTTTTGTAAAAGTGAATTTCAAAGTAAAATATAATACCAGGGATAGTCAAAAGTTTTGCACTATTTTAGTTGCCTTATAATATATCCCCTACCTACGATGAACACGATTGATGTTGTTGATAGATACATCCAGAAGTAGATAAAATGATGTGATTACCGGAAGAAAAAGCAATGCGGGGGGTGTAAGTTTTGACCAATGGAGAACAAGCATTGCGTGGGTTTGAACCATGGCCAATGAAAAACAAGTACTGAGTGGGTGTCAGCCATCACCAAGGAAAAACAAGCAATGTGTGGGTGTAAAATGTGATCAATGAAAAGCATTGCGTGTAGGACTATATAAGGTCGAGAATTTTTGCTGAAGTCAGTTCCTGTTGACTGTTTCGACTCCCGATAGCTCTTTCATGTACGCAAACTCTCTCCAATTGCTATCCTGCTCCATACAAGCGTCACTGTGGAAGAATAAAACATAGGATTATATTTTTATATATACACGTTCCTCGTTATTTGTCAAGACCCAGCGGTAGTATACTACAGCATGAGGCACTATTCGACAGCATCACATATATTTTGCGAGGTTGTGGAGGTAACTAACAACATTGGGCTGTGAGATACCGAGATCAAATTATACTTTCCAAGTGTCTGTCACAGAATCTCGCAATATGTTTTGGAGCACGGCCTCAGAATCTACGGTTTTGGACCTGAGTTTGCCTGATCGTCGTGTTTTTTTTAATCGGAGGTAAATATATAACGTAATATGGTAGGTCCAATTTATAAAGAGAACGAAAAGCTAATTTCTGGGGAAGGAGAGAGAGAGAAGAAAAAATAGAAATAAAAAGAAGCAGACGGTGAGTCTACAGTGAGTTGGGCCAAAACACTGGCTGTAGGTGAGCCAGTCGCGGGCGAATGAATACGGTAATTAAAAATGAGTTGAAAAAAACCTGATGTCCTTAATCTTCTGCGCAGTTGTGGAACCAGCGGAAACGGATATGTTCCTCTTTCCGACACAAGGCAGAAGTAAGTAGACGACTTGGTTTGAAAGTTAGTTTGCAGCTTGACACGAAGAAGGAAAGACGGGAGAAAACACTCGCCAGGATAATGTGAAGACAGTCGAAATTTGCGGCCCCGATTTTGAGGTGGTCCCAAAAAACAGGCCATCTAGACGCAACTGTGAAGACGATAACAGTAGGAAAATAAGTTAGAATTTCCACTGAAAACCAGAATAAAAATTCAATGCTTAAGTCTGCTTTCTCTTCTCCTCATGACCTCTTACTTCTCTAACGTGATCGACTCAGCTTCGTACTCACTTCCTTTCTTCTACTTACAAATTGTAGTTGCTAATAAACTTTTATTTAGTGAACTAAGAGGAAGTTTCGTGTGTTCGTCAACTTTTCCTACGGCCAGGTAACAACAGGGTCCGACATCTACTAGACTTAGTGATACAGCCATTAACACGTTCGAGCACGTGTTGCTAAAATGGCTATTTGGTGCAGTAACGTTAGAACCTTCTATTTGGTGGTATAAACACCTATATGGTTCTGTTATGTCAAATGGCTACAGTACTGTGTTCAAATGTGTCTTCACTTTTCGTCCAACAAATGTTTTGGTTATTTCTGTGGATTTATAGCCCAGGTCGATCTCGTAAAGTATATTACGGAATCAGATTTCGTTGCCCGTTCATCTGTGCTGTCTTTATATCACATTGAGTGAAGCACAGTACAAAGTGTTAACGCATCAATTACCACTATACTGCCAACCACATGCTACTGACTACGGTTCGAACTGCTTAGGTTTCAAGATATATGCCTCAAACTGGAATATAACAAAATATGACTAAGCGTTTAGCACACCCTTATAAAAAGGAACATAACTATTGACTTACAATTATCATTTTTCAGCAATCACTAGATAATAACCAAAATATCTGTAAAAGAATAATTCTGGAGGTGCCCGTGGTGTAATGGTTATCGTCGTGGGAAATGGACACGTTGACACGAGGCTGATTGCATTTCACATAGCACTAATACCTTTGGGAAAGGTATGAATCCAATTATTCTCCCTCCAGCTATGGGTAAATAGTAGTACAGACTAAGTTCTTCAGCCTTGATTAGGCAACTAGTCTAGGAGAAGGAAAACTCTGAATTCAAACCTGTTAAACTCCGCTTAAAAATTGACCTTGTGTCATATTCTGCCTGAGTGGAGGGGTTGGTAAATATGATATGATTAATGAATATTTTTTTAGAATTCTTGAAACTTAGAAAAAAAACAATTCCCTGTCAAGTTTGCAACTGATTGATAATTTGTTGAATCCGCTTTTGTATTGAATATCATTCTTATCCTCAATACATAAATATGATTGGAATTTTCTTTACATTGCCACATAAGTAATGTTTTCTCTTCTTGTCAGCTGCTGCAGGTATGTACTGCAGTGCCATGGAAGTGACCCTTGTAATCTCTGGTGCAAAGTGGGAAATATTCGGTGTCATCGTAAAAAAAATCCAGTAGAGAAGTTGCAGAAGGCACAGACTGTCCGTCACTGGAAAACAAGTGGTAACAAATACAGTACGCATATGCTAAGGGGAATGCTTCGACATAGACTGGTGGTTAAAATTTAAAAAAAAGAACTTTTTCTCTCGGAAGGAGCGAATTAGTGTATGTCGGAATATTTGTAGTGAAAATTAACTGTTAAAAAGGGATTTCCTCTACTGGCCTCAAAAGCCGTGAATCCGTACTCCAAAGAGGCAACCAAAAATAAGATTTTTTTATCGTCGCAGGAATTGGACACGGCGACACGAGTTCAAATCCTGGACTGATAGCATTTCACATAGCACTAATACCCTTGGGAAAGGTATGAATCCAGTTATTCTCCCTCCAGCTATGGGTAAATAGTAGGATAGACTAGGTTCTTCAGCCTTGGTGAGGCAACTAGTCTAGGAGAAGGAAAACTCTGAATTCAAACCTGTGAAATTCCACTTAAAAAATTGACCTTGTGTCATATCCAGCCTGAGCGGAGGGGTTGGGTAAATATGATAATAGAGGCTTAAAATCTATCAGTCTATAGCCGAAACTACGTCACCGCCGATGACAAAATTCCCTTAGTTAATTACGTCACATTCTCCATGACTTTATTTTCATTTAAATCTCAATAATCAACTAAGCTGCTTATACAGGGTGGAACGATAAAATTGTCGCCCGAGAAAAGACGACATGATTCCATTTCTGTTTAATGAAAACCGCTTTTATGTTTTTGTTGCAGACTATCTACTAGTTGGCCAGTTGTGTTCAAATCCCAAGAGCGATAGGAGCCTTTTATCATGTCTGAAAGTGACACAATGTTCAACGAGCGAGGTCGGAGATGCGCTGCTGTACAACTCATGCTCTCTACCGATCCAAGTTATGACAACAGGACCATTGCCAGCACCCTCAAAATGAATCGCTGGATTGCCACGAATAACAGGGACGTGCCCAGGGTGATGAAAACAAAGTTTCCGGCAACGGTTATGGTCTTTGGTGTGGTTTCAAGTGAGGGCCACATCATGCCACCTCATATCTTCGAAGTCGGCTTGAAAGTCAACAACCAAAGTGTATCTTGATGTGCTGAAGAGTGTGGTAATCCCCTAGTGCAATTAGGTGGCCGGTGGCAGACCCTAGGTTTGGCGCCAGCCCACAAGCCCAAAGAGACCCAGGCTTGACTTCAGAAGGGGTGCTACGACTTTGTACCCTTCTGTCACTGCCCGCCCCTGAAATGAACCCACTGGACTACTTCGTTTGGTCATACGTCGAGAACATCACCAACATGACCTCCCACAACATCAAAGCCAGCCTGATCGCTGCCATCTGCCGAGTATTCGCCGAGTATTCGCTGGTGCTTGTGGAAAAGACATGCTCCCAGTTCCGGATCTGTATCGAGGTGGTGATTGAGGCTGAAGGCGGCTACATTGAAGAGATGTCAGCTCTACAACATAATCAAGTTACCTGAATTTATTTTTTTCAATAAAAGTTTTAAAATAAAGCTGTAGTGTTGTTTTCTTTAGGACGACAATTTTATCTTTCCGCTCTGTCGTATTAATAGAGTTGGTCTTATCTACATTGCAATGAAATGCAATTATACTGCCTCGTTAGCTAGGGCTGCAGAATACACCTACTGCATCTATGCAAATTGTTAAGAATCCCCCGCAACGAATATCCTATTTATGACACTAAAAAGATGATGGTGGGGCTCCAGAAGTGAGGGAGCTTGGGGAATGCAGAGTATCCCTCCATTGCTATCGCTCTCAGGCCCACTCTAATAAGGAATGGTAGCACCCGATAGGGTCCTATCTATAGGTCAAGTATAATGTTGAATAGAATGATTAGTGTTAACCAATTCAGTGTGTACTAAAAGTAATTAATTTTAATTAGAATTAAAAGTTTTAGTAATAGTTGTATAATAATTTAGCATTGAATAAACTACACTGATTGATAAAACCAAAACCCAAACCAAGCATGAAACTATTCCTATATACAAACAAAATGCAGTCTAAAATGTGAATTGATGAGACTAATTTCCATTTGATTTTAATAGTTGTTTGCTTTGCGAGCAATCTTGAACAAGTCCTGGTGCCAACACCCTACAAGACACCAACTCTACGGCCACCTGCCTCCTATCACGAAAACTATTCAAGTTAGACGAACCAGACATGCAGGACACTGGTGGAGAAGTAGGGACGAAATCATAAGTGATGTACTCTTAGGGACCCCCACACATGGCCGTGCAAAAGCAGGACGACCAGCACGAACATACATTCAGCAACTATGTGAGGATACGGGATGTTGTCCAGAAGACCTGCCTGAGGCGATGAACGATAGGGAAAAGTCGCGAGAGAGGGTCAGGGATATCCGTGCTACCAGCACGATGATGTTGATGATGATGAGTGTTAACCAATTCAGTGTGAACTAAAAGTAATTAATTTTAATTAGAATTAAAAGTTTTAGTAATTGTTGTATAATAATTTAGCATTGAATAAGCTACACTGATTGATATTCCATAAAACTAAAAACCAAACCAAGCATTCAACTCTATATATACAAACAAAATGCAGTCTAAAATGTCAACTGATGAGACTAATTTCCGTTTTGATCTTAACATTTGATTTTAATAGTTGTTTGCTTTTCATTAATTCGAAGTATATGGTTTTATCTGAATAGATATGAACATGAATATACCGTCTATAAATCTTAAAATAAATCTATTGACAAAAAAACCTGTAATATTATTCTTTACTGTCTTATTATTTTATATAGGTAAATAGGGAAAATCTAGCAAAAAGGCGGAAGTGATGAGAAATGCTTGGATCCAAGTTGTTATTTTCTTTTGCTATACTCTGTTTCAAATGAGTTTAATGTAATGATTGATAATCAGTAAATCATATATAAATCAAGTAGAATAAAATTAGAATGAATATAATGTCATTTTGTGTGTTTTTTTTATACGTTTTATGATATGAAAACATATTGTTACGGCCATCGACCACGGTAGGGTTATAATGCAGGAAATCAAGGACTAATATGAGGACCGGAAGTGGGGCAGGCGATCGGCGGGTCTTCGAGCCCTAGCAACAGTGAAGGACCAGCCGAGAAGGGGCAAAGGTCTTGACCCAGATAAGGAAAAGACATGCCATTGGTCGAGGCAGGGAGGGCGTTTTACCACCAAAAAGGACGAAACCCAAAAAGTCTGTTCCAAGCTTCGCCAAGGAAGACAAGGGTCGCCTTTTAACGTGGTCCGGTGAAAGGGGAAATTCTAGTCGCAGAATCGCCTAACAGAAGCCGCCGACTCCGTTGGGTAAAAAACTGAGGCTCAACGTAAAAGAAAAAAACAACAAAAACTGGTGCCTTGTGACTTGTTTAAAAGAAAAGGTTAGTCAAAGTTTTTATTACAAATAATATACGTAACCAAAATAAAGGTCCGTATCAAGACTATCCAAAGAAACATTTCTGCAGTTGTTCATTAACAGCTTGTTTCGGCGGAAAACATATTTGTTTAAATTTGTATATCCACTTTAAAGACGAAGAGGAAAGACTTTTGTTCTTCGCTAAAAGAAGAAGAAGAAAAAAGTAAACAAATGTGAGAAAGAACGAGTAAGTTCCCTCCCTTTAAATGTAAAGGGAACAAGATACGGGTATAATTTTAAAATAAGTTGAGAAAGAAAAAAAGAAAAAGGAGAACTTTGTCTTATTGGAAAAACATAGTTAAATACTATTGGAAGCGGCTTGCCCTCCACATGTTTGCATACTTTTTTTTGTTGTATTTGTTTTGCTTTTTGTTTTTCTGTTGTTACAAGTGTGCTTTCTTTAAAATAAAATATGTAAGAAATATACATATATAAAGAAAAGAAGAAAAAACAACTACGTGTCATATTGTTTGTCCACTTCGGAATTCCCCACGTGTTCATTTATATCACGTCGACCTCTTTACCCTTGACACACCCTCATTCGTCCGTATCTCGAAAAATTAAATCTATACGCAAGCTTTATACTTAACTAGTTATATGGGCTTTCAAAGCTATCAATAAAATATAACTAGTTACGGAGAATATTTAGAGCTTGGGTGGTACGGGACTGTCGTCGGACATTCTCCCCGACATTCCAGGATAATGTAACCACGGAATAAAGATACAGTAACCGTCACAATATATACTTGAACCCAGAGTGTGCCTGTTTTCTCTAGAATTAAAAATTGTCCTACCCCCACGTTTTTTTACGTACACATGGGAAACAGCATGATGTACGTAAAAGTATTTGAATAAACCCATGGACGACCAAACTCAATACCTAAACGGGTCCAGGACGTGTGTTTGACGACTTTACGCTCTGGATCGTTAGTTCGATCGAGGAACTACTGCTGCTCCTCTATAAGAGTGGCTTCTATAGAAGAGAATAAAACAGCCATCGAAAGATAACCATGACCCACACTCAAACCACATACACAAACCGCACCGCTCTTCGCGCGGGTAAAAAAGGGGCACGTCCTGCTGAGGTTGGAGCGCTGGCCTCTGAGTTCGAAAAATCAGCTACAGAGCTCAAACAATCAAAACTACTAAAATGCAAGCAAACACTACAAATAGCGACATTTAACGTAAGAACCTTAAATAGAATAGGACAACTACCAGAGCTTATCGCATTGGCCGAAGAATATAAGATTGACATAATATGCATACAAGAACACAGATACACGCACACCGAAGATATCAAATATCACGAAACTGGCAATGGGTGGTCACTCGTCACTGTATCTGCATGGAAAAACTCTGTCAACGCCGCATTAGGAGGGGTCGGATTACTTATAGGACTTAGAGCATTAAAAACGCAAAATAGCGTTGAGAAAATACAACCTAGAATGATGGCAGCAACGTTTAACGGCAACCCCAGAGCAACAGTCATCTCCAGCTACATCCACACCAATGTTAGTGAAGAAACGGAATTAGTCACCTTCTACGATGAGCTATCCTCATTAGTGCGTAGCATCCCCAAACACAACATGTTAGTCATCGGAGGAGACATGAATGCCCAAATCGGGAAAAACGGAAACATCAAATACAGCCTCCACAACACGTCAAATAGGAATGGGCAACATCTAACAGATTTCATGATAGAAAATAGATTAGCATGCCTCAATAAAAACTACCAAAAAAGGGAGGGCAAACTATGGACATACACGTATGCAAACAATACTAAAGCTCACAAAGACTACGTCCTTATAAACAAGAAATGGAAAAATAGTGCAATGAATTGCGAGGCATACTCCTCTTTTAAGGGTGTGTCCACCGATCACCGAATAGTCACGGCGAAAATACGGTTAAGCCTACGAAAAAACGCCAAACGAACAGCGACCACCAAACACTATGACTGGGCCCTATTGAACAACAGAGATATAAGAGATAAATACGTATTAGAATTAAGAAACAGATTCAAAACACTACAAGAAAAGACCGAAAAAAGTACACCAAACGACGAATATGAAAATTTCGTCAATGCACACCTCGAGGCAGCAGCGAAATGCATCCCAACAGAACTCAAAACTAAATATAGAGTCCCATGGGAAACTTTAGCGGTGAGAGAAAAATGTGCACTAGTGAAAACAGCCTCCAAAAACTATCGAAAAAACCCAACAAACACAAATGCCTTAAAACTAAAAACGGCACAATATCAATTAGCAGGCATATATATAAGGGAACAGACAGAATAGATTCCACATCAGATAGATAGGATTAGAGACTCGGTGGAAGATAGACAATCTAGGATAGTCTGGCAAACAATAAACGAAGTGAGTAGAAGAAAGAACATAGGCAAAGCAAAACTGAAAGCAGCAAACCAACAAGAAAGAATAAAACTGTGGAAACAGCACTTCGAAAACTTATTAGGTAACCCACCGAAAATAACACATGAACCACTCACCAGAATAATTAGCAAACAATTAGACATTAAACTAGGACCGTTCACACAAGAAGAACTCGACTCGGTTCTCAGAAAAATTAAAAATTGGAAAGCTGCAGGGCTGCACGAAATTCCCCCGGAAGTATGGAAGACCAGACAATTCAACGACATACTGTTCCGACACTGCAACGCAGTATACAATCAAAATCCGATAGATAGATGGATGAAGGGATGCATACTCCTCTTCCCTAAAAAGGGGGACCTCGGATTAGCCAAAAACTACCGAGGCATAACACTTACATCCATAGCCGCCAAAATCTACAATGCCCTACTACGAAACCGCATAGAACCCAAAATCGACAACATACCTAGAAAAACCAAAATGGCTTCCGAAGAAATAGATCCACGACCTCACAAATATTAACCATCCGTAGAATCCTTGAAGGTGTACTGGCAAAAAACCTACAAGCGACATTAATATTTGTTGACTTTACCAAGGCTTTCGATTCCATTCACAAGGGAAAGATGGAACAAATCCTACTAGCGTACGGCATACCTAAAGAAACCGTAGCGGCAATAACGATTCTCTATAGAAACGCTAAAGTAAAAGTACGATGACCAGATGGAGACACAGAATACTTCGACATTGTAGCAGGAGTACTACAAGGGGACACCTTGGCTCCGTACCTCTTTATCATTTGTCTAGACTACGTACTTAGAACATCGATTGACAAAATCAAAGAGAATGACTTCGAACTGACGAAGAAAAGAAGCAGAAGGTACCCCGCAAAAACAATTACCGACGCCGACTACGCCGATGACATAGCGATACTGGCAAATACACCTGACCAAGCCGAAACACTACTGCATAGTTTGGAACGTACAGCAGCAAACATAGGCCTCTATGTAAATGCACACAAAACGGAATATATGTGCTATAATCAAACGGGGAACATCTCCACTCTAGACGGAACCCCTCTTAAACTAGTAGACAAATTCACTTACCTAGGAAACACCGTCGAATCAACCGAAAAGGACATCGAAACGAGGTTATCGAAAGCATGGACAGCTATCAATAGGCTATCGATTATATGGAAATCAGACCTAACCGATAAAATGAAACGCAGTTTCTTCCAGGCAGCGGTTGTATCGATACTGCTATATGGCTGCACTACATGGACGCTAACAAAGCGGCTGGAGAAGAAGCTAGACGGCAATTACACAAGAATGCTACGTGCAATCTTAAGCAAGTCCTGGCGGCAACACCCCACAAGACACCAACTGTGCAGTCACCTGCCTCCTATCACGAAAACTATTCAAGTTAGACGAACCAGACATGCAGGACACTGCTAGAGAAGCAGGGACGAGCTCATAAGAGATGTACTCTTATGGACCCCCACACATGGCCGTGCAAAAGCAGGACGACCAGCACGAACATACATTCAGCAGCTATGTGAGGATACGGGATGTTGTCCTGAAGACCTACCTCGGGCGATGAACGATAGGGAGGAGTGGCGAGAGAGGGTCAGGGATATCCGTGCTACCAGCGCGATATGATGATGATGATGAATTTTAAATGTGTGCTCTTAGCACGACGGGTAGTAGTATTCTGATATTTGGTATTTTATATCCTTACTTTAACATGTAAGATAAAAACAAGTTTTAGCATTGAATAGCCCATAGGGCTTGATACGCCATTAAACGATAAACAATAGATCTTAACTTGCTCCACTGGCCGATAATGTGTGGATATCAGATTTTGCTTCATATATCCTTTTCCTAGCCTGGTTAAAGTCAGGTGACCAAATTCCTTGACGTTAAAAGTTAGATCTCAACTTTAATTTGTTTTAGACAGAGCCGTTGAAAACTAAAGACTTAATTTTCATATGTGTTCTAATGGCTACATTCTGGGTTTTTTTTTTTTTAATTATAAAATTCGGTTTTGCAATTGAAAAGATGTCAAAATGAATTAAGTTATGTGCACACATAAAAAATGAAGACTTCATTTTTTGTATTCTTCTCAGAGAACATAATGACCAATAAAGAGGATAAAACTGAAAGGCGAAGAGGAGAAATGGTCCAGGCCGAAGAAATGGTGAAAACTGAAAGGCAAAGAGGAGAAATGGCCCGGGCCGAAGAAAGGGTGAAAACAGAAAGGCGAAGAGGAGAATTGACCCAGGCAGAAGTAAGAGATAAAACTGAAAGGCTAAGAGGAGAAATGGCCCAGGCCGAAGTGAGGGTGAAAACAGAAAGGCGAAAAGGAGAATTGACCCAGGCCGAAGTGAGGGTGAAAACAGAAAGGCGAAGAGGAGAATTGACCCAGGCCGAAGTGAGGGTGAAAACAGAAAGGCGAAAAGGAGAACTGGCCCAGGCCGAAGAAGATCCAACAGAAAGTCGAAGAGTAGAATTGAACCAGCCCGAAGAAAATAAAACAGAAAGGAGAAAAGGAGAATTGATACAGGCCAAAGAAAATAAAACAGAAAGGCTCAGAGGAGAATTGATCCAGGCCAAAGAAAATAAAACAGAAAGGCTCAGAGGAGAATTGACCCAGGCCGAAGAAGATAAAACAGAAAAGCGAAGAGAAGTAACCCAGGCCGAAGAAAAAGTTAAAACAGAAAGGCGAAGAGGAGAATTGACCCAGGCCGAAGAAAGAGATAAAACTGAAAGGTGAAGAGAAGTGACCCCGGTTGAAGCAGGTATCTATACAACAAATATAAAAATTAATCTGTAAGTAAATGACAACAACATTTATTCAATTTGAGACATTGAAATTAGTGAATCACCTTGAAACGTTTATCACCGTTTCTTTCCTAAAACCAGGCAATTACTAATCACCAGAAAACGATCATCACCACCGCAGTCCTCACATATCTTTGGTAGTGAACAACAAAGATTACTTTACTCAGTAGCTCAACTTAATGATATTTGTATTCTGTGACATCGATGTATTACATTTCCATTTTGTAATTAAATAAATTTGGTATTATGATTTTAAAGCAGCTTTTCCTTTGTTGTTTCTTTGCTTGAGATTTCTGTTGTGCTTCTTTCCAGTTACATGAATAATTTAATACACACACCATCGCATAAACTATTGCACAAAGATACATGATTTTGCATTGTTAATCATAACCAAATGTGAAAATCAAGGTTCATTAGAAATAGTTTACAACCAACATGGCCGAAATGGCAGTGCTTCACGTTAACCCGATAATGATAATCCCGACAAACAACAAACAATAAAAAAACAAACAAACAAAAATCAAACGCGCAACAATTCCGACAAACAAAAGTTGTTAATTAACTTCCAGTTCTTTGGGAGATAATAATCAGATGAAATTAAAAATAAAACATCCGATGTACTTGGACTCGTGTCCTCATTTTGGTTATTATATTTACCAGCCCCTCTGCTCGGGCGGGATATGACACAAGGTCAATTTTTAAGCGGAATTTTAACAGGTTTGAATTCAGAGTTTTCCTTCTCCTAGATTAGTTGCCTCACCAAAGCTGAAGAACCCAGTCTGCCCTACTATTTACCCATAGCTGGAGGGAGAATAATTGGATTCATATCTTTCCCAAGGATAATAGTGCTATGTGAAATGCAATCAGCCTCATCCAGGATTTAAACTCGAATCGCCGTGTCCATTTCCTACAACGATAACCATTACACCATCGGCACCTCATTTTGGTTATTATAGCTACAATATCTCAGCCATTGTTACACTGGCCAAACTAGAGACCTTCTTGATGTATATTTCTGATGTATTTTCTGGCAAATATTAACTTTGAGCAATCTCAGGGAGTAGCTTGGTCTCAATTCATTTTCCAGGACGCTTACAGGATATACCATATCAGATAATTCTTTCACAATAATTTGTTCTTTGTATGAATCTAGATATCTCCGAAGCATTGTCAGTAAAACAAGATCAATTTAATCGTAGGACATAGAATTGGGAGTCCATAGTTCAAATCTTCGACAAGAGGGCTTGTACATCATTTCAAGTAAACGCCATTGGTTTGCTTTGGTTAGATTTGGTTTTATGGCACATCAACTACTGTAGGTGATTAATGCCAAATACATTTTTATACATATAACAGTTCTATTTCGAACAATTCAGTTTGGTAGAAGAATAGTTTTTTGTTTACACTCAGTGAAAAGTAAAAAAAATTCTATTTCAAACAACTCTGTTTAGCATCATCATCATCATCATGTCGCGCTGGTAGCACGGATATCACTGATCCTCTCTCGCCACTCCTCCCTATCGTTCATCGCCCGAGGTAGGTCTTCAGGACAACATCCCGTATCCTCACATAGCTGCTGAATGTATGTTCGTGCTGGTCGTCCTGCTTTTGAAAGGCCATGTGTGGGGGTCCATAAGAGTACATCTCTTATGAGCTCGTCCCTGCTTCTCCAGCAGTGTCCTGCATGTCTGGTTCGTCTAACTTGAATAGTTTTCGTGATAGGAGGCAGGTGACTGCACAGTTGGTGTCTTGTGGGGTGTTGTCGCCAGGACTTGTTCAAGATTGCACGCAGCATTCTTGTGTAATTGCCGTCTAGCTTCTTCTCCAGCCGTTTTGTTAGCGTCCATGTAGCGCACCCATATAGCAGTATCGATGTGACCGCTCCCTGGAAGAAACTGCGTTTCATTTTATCGGTTAGGTCTGATTTCCATATAATCGATAGCCTATTGATAGCTGTCCATGCTTTCGTTAACCTCGTTTCGATGTCCTTTTCGGTTGATTCGACGCTGCTTCCTAGGTAAGTGAATTTGTCTACTAGTTTAAGAGGGGATCCGTCTAGAGTGGAGATGTCCCCCGTTTGATTATAGCACATATATTCCGTTTTGTGTGCATTAACATAGAGGCCTATGCCTGCGGCTGCTCGTTCCAAACTATGCAGTAGTGTTTCGGCTTGGTCGGGTGTATTTGCCTGTATCGCTATGTCGTCGGCGTAGTCGGCGTCGGTAATTGTTTTTGCGGGGTACCTTCTGCTTCTTTTCTTCGTTAGCTCGAAGCCATTCTCTCTGATTTTGTCAATGGATGTTCTAAATACTAGCATAAGTACACAAATTAACTCTATTTTGCCCATAGTTAGGATCTAATCTGGTGCTACCCCTCCGAGCTAAAGTGGACCTGGGAGCGATGGAAATGAAAGGGTTCTCAGCATTCCCCAAAGCTCCAGCATTACAGGAAACTCGCCATCAGATAGTTTAGTGTCATATACAGGACACTCATTGGGGCTTCTTACACCTCTGCTGAGAAGTAGTCGGTGTTTTCTACTGTTCCAGCAGACTAGCAAAAACGCTATTTGGAAATTCATGAATACATCTGTCCTCACATTGCCCTGGGTAGATAGTAGGGCATACTAGGTTATTTAGCATCGTCTATAGGACCAGTTCAGCATCTGGAAATCCAGACCCGCTTTATAAGTTATAAAAATGAACCATCAGTCATATCCTGTCCGTGACAGATAAGTTGCGTAACTACCTATATCCTTTATTCTTATCGCATTAAATTTCACTTATATTATTGTTGTATTTATTTTAGATTATTTTTCTCATTGCATGAGTATTAACCAAGAGCACCTCCGTTAGACATAAGTTCAACGCACAGCTGTAATGGTCAGTAAGACAAATTGCCTAAACCTATTCAGAAAGTCTCTTCTAATTCAGCATATATTACAGGGCACATGCTTAGGATTGAACTCATACCAATAACACCTGTCTTCATCCATACTCCATAGATTGGTATATTTATCAACGTTTACAAACAACAGTATAATCTGGCAGAAGGTCACAGTAGCTGAGCGTCCAATTAGTCAAATGATTGGATGCTCAGTTAACAGACTGGATAAAGCATCTTCATATTTTCAAAAGGTAAATGCATTCTAATGAGTTGCAATATTAATGTTTTAAGAGTGTTTTAATGTATCAAATAAAGTTTACTAACATTTTAAACAGAAAAACAATTCATATTCATATGCAATATAAACGTTTTAAGAGACAATATATTAAGTAAAGTTTACCAACATTTTTAATAGATAAACAGTTCATATTTATATGCAATATAAATGTTTTAAGAGCTAATGTATAAACTAAAGGTTACAAAAATTTTAAAAGATAAACAATTCATAATTATATGCGGTATAAAAGTTTTAAGTGTCAATGTATTAAAAAGTTCAATATCATTTCAAACAGAGACAGTCTTTATTTTTATGTACAATATCAATCTTATAAGCGTCAATTTATTAAACAAAATTTGCAATCATTTTAAACAGCTGAGAATTACACACTTAGTTGCAATATCAAAGTTTCAAGTGCCAAAGTATTAAACAAATGTGCAGTTATTTTAAACAGCTAAACACTTCATAGACACAATATCAAAGTTTCAAGTGCCAAATTATTAAACAAATGTGCAGTTATTTTAAACAGCTAAACACTTCATAGACACAATATCAAAGTTTCAAGTGCCAAATTATTAAACAAATGTGCAGTTATTTTAAACAGCTAAACACTTCATAGTCACAATATCAAAGTTTCAAGTGCCAAATTATTAAACAAATGTGCAGTTATTTTAAACAGCTAAACACTTCATAGACACAATATCAAAGTTTCAAGTGCCAAATTATTAAACAAATGTGCAGTTATTTTAAACAGCTAAACACTTCATAGACACAATATCAAAGTTTCAAGTGTCAAATTATTAAACAAATGTGCAGTTATTTTAAACAGCTAAACACTTCATAGACACAATATCAAAGTTTCAGGTGCCAAATTATTAAACAAATGTGCAGTTATTTTAAACAGCTAAACACTTCATAGACACAATATCAAAGTTTCAAGTGCCAAACTATTAAACAAATGTGCAGTTATTTTAAACAGCTAAACACTTCATAGTCACAATATCAAAGTTTCAAGTGTCATTGTTCATAGATATATATTAAATATTTGATTTAAAAAATGAATCAAAGAATATGTTTTTAATAAACAGTGACAGGTAAATGAGATATTAAATTAAACATCACAAGAAAAAGGCGAAGAAAGAGAAGCATCTGTCGATATATTGCATAATTCGAGACCACCAACCAAATATTGCTGCCCATCTATCTACTGAATGGTGTAAAGCAGCTGTCGCACGGATAGACGAAACTAATTCTTTTATACACCAATTCATGTGAAAAGAATGAGAAAGACCAAGAAAATACCTGGCTTCCAAGTTTCTCCATCAATATCTCACTTTCTTTATTTCTTTAGTCACAGTTGCCACAACACGTAATTCCAAGATATTTTATTGTGTTTTTTAAAATACAATTCGAGAATAAAGTATTAAATCATATCATATTTAATCCTTGGTTAATGTTTTAATTAAATCATAGAACTTTTACACGTTCTGGTATAAAAAAAAACATCCTAAGAAAGATGTATATAATGAATAGAAGGTCCATTCTTATTGTTGACCTTAACAGACTCAAAATATGATTTTTCCTTTCCTTAATAAGGTCAGAATTTCCTTCCGGGATAAAGGTTTAAATTATAAAACATTAATCATCATCATCAAGGTGTACTGACAACACAAATTCCTTTGACTCTCTCTCTCTCTCTCTCTCTCTCTCTCTCTCTCTCTCTCTCTCTCTCTATCTCGGCTATATTAGCAAGTCTTCTATATGACATCCAGTGTCTGCACTAGGTTGATGAATATAGGTTTTACTGGTTGGCTGACATTGGTGTGTCGATGTGTAGGAGTCCTTACTTCTCCAGCTATCCCCAGCTTGTCTTCCTCCTCTTGGAGGGTTTTTTTTACGATGAGAAGAAGATAGCAGTGCAAATGCTGTTTTTTGCCGTGTTGCTTCCTGGATTTGTTCAAAACAGAACTCTTATCTGATTCCTGTCTAGTTTTTTTTTTTCATGCGTTTCATTAACGTCCAAAAGGTGCAACTATATAATAGGGCAGACATAACTACAACTTGTAAGAAATGTCTTTTTATTTAATCCGGGAGATAAGATTTCCATATGGTCAATACTTATTTACCAACCCCTTCGCTCGGGCAGGATATGACACAGGGTCAATATTTTTAAGCGAAGTTTAACAGGTTTGAATTCAGAGTTTTCCTTCTCCGAGATTATTTGCCTCACCAAGGCTGATGAACCTAGTCTATCCTACTATTTACCCATAGCTGGAGGGAGAATTATTGGATTCATACCTTTTCTAAGATATTAATGCTATGTGAAATGCAACCAGTAACGTCCAGGATTTGAACTCGTGTCGTCGTTTCCATTCCTACGACGATAACCATTACACCACGGGGTGTCCTCGTAGTGTAATGGTTAAAGCGATGAACTGCGGAATCGTAGTACGCGAGTTCGTACTCCAGTCGCGCTATTACGTTCACTTTCGGGCAAATACCCTTGGGAAAGGTATGAACCCCCTTATTCCCCATCCAGCTATGGGCAAATAGTAGGACGGACTAGGTTCTTCAGCCTTGGTGAGGCAACTAGTCTAGGAGAAGGAAAACTCTGAATTCAAAACCTGTTAAACTCCGCTTAAAATTGACCTTGTGTCATATCCTGCCCGAGCGGAGGGGTTGGTAAATAGTACCATTACACCACGGGCACCTCCGTTAAATTATAAATCAAATGAATCGAAAAAAAAAGTGATTTCCAAATGGTCAATAGTGGCTCACGCCTTACCAATGTGTATGTTGTATCGCTTTCATTTGAAGAGATATTACTACCTTGCAATACATTTCCTCAAAACTTCCACATAAACAGGTCAATATGTAAGTTAAGTTTAATAGGTCTGGATAAAGATATTTACTTCTTTTTGACCGACCTAATAACCAAGTTAAAGAACCCAGTTTGTCCCACCATTTACCGATCTCGAGAGAAAATAATATCTTACATTTCCAAATGTTATTAGCGTTATGTGAAACTCTTACTACCTCAATCCAGGTTTGAACTCAGATCACCGTGTTTATTTCCTACATTGATAACTGTTACAATTGCTACTAAGTTATAATCGCTTGAGTTCAGCAGTAAGATAAGCGAATTCGAACAACAGTCGCTCTATTACGGTCACTTTCATACCATTACCCTTAGGAAGGATATAAATTCCCTTATTACGCCAATTATAGGTTTAATAGTATCCCGGCTGTTTTTCTACAAAGAT
Organism: Sepioteuthis lessoniana; assembly: GCA_963585895.1. Lineage (NCBI taxonomy): Eukaryota > Metazoa > Mollusca > Cephalopoda > Myopsida > Loliginidae > Sepioteuthis > Sepioteuthis lessoniana. The sequence continues at coordinate 75,330,877 of OY757925.1, read as the reverse complement.
GGTTTTGGCATTAAATAGACCAGGAAGGCTGACTTGCCTTTAAACAAAGAAGAAAACTTATTTTAGAGGATTAACATATGATGAGTTGGCATCATAAACTTTGTTTTACCTGAGTTTCTCATCAAACACAGATTCAGCTCTAAAAACAACCGAATAAAGATGTACATAACGAATAAAACAGTTCCTTCTCTATGTAGATAAAATAGTTTTGTGTTAATTGAGACTCAATGTATAATAAAAAATTTTTTTTAAGTAGATTCTTGCATCGAGTACGGGAGTATTACCTTTATAAATGTAGTGTTGAAGATGTGTTGAAAAAATCTTTGGTTGATTGGTTCGTTCCTTTTTCTCACATATCAACCTTTGTACGTTATTCTATGATAAACCCTCTGATATATATATATATATATATATATATATATATATATATATATATATATGTATTTATAACAGTGTTGGTTGTCACTAAATCACTTTTTTTTCGATTTTCGATTCATTTACTTACCCAGAAGTACCCAGCGTCGTTTTTTCGTTTTATTTGGAGGGTTTGCAAAATGAGAAGTAAGAGGCTGTACAGCTTCAAAGTACTCTTCCCAGAATTAGCTTAAAATCGCACTAATCATTCTTGTGTAGTTTCCATCTAGTTTTTTTCTCCATGTATTACGTTACAGTGCAAGTGGTGCATCATTACAGTAGTAGCAACATGAGTACATCTGGCAAAAATTCCCTTTTTATTTCCTCAGATAAATGTCATTTCTATATATACAATAACCGTTAAAGAGAAATCAACCCCTTACCAATGCGAATTCATCATCATTTTCAGTCAATGATATAATGCTGCCGATGTCTGTGAATTAAACATGTCAAAATGATCCCTAATTCTTGGGTAATGGTTTAGATTAAAACATTAAATCCCCAGAGGTTCACATATGTTTCGATAAAAGAAAAAACTACATCATCTTATTGTTGATCTAGTGGGGTTTTTTTTCGTTGACGTTCAGTTTATCGCAGAAAAATTGATTGTAAGTTTACTTTTTTATCAATTATGGGAGCAATAATAATTACAATCTAAGAGACAGTAACGGTAACTAGTTTTCTACTTTGGTGTAGAGTTTACTGTTGAAGAATTATCTGTCATTTTGCTGGGGTTTATAGTTACCCATCCCCTCATCTTCTGACAAAATGCAACATAAGATTCAATTCTAATCCGAATGCAGCTGGTTTGAATTCAGATTTTATAAAAAAAAGAATAAAAGGTTCATAGAACTCTTTCACACACCTTTGTTAAACAAAATCTACTTAAATTATTACGTTTTACCTTCAAGCCAAACATGAATGTTTTTTAACTATAAGGAAAAATAAAAGTTCGTTTATTTAGCGTTTTATCTGAGGTAAAATCGTGAAACTCTATTAAATAAATGAACACTTTACATAACAAAATTAATGAAATAAGTAAGGTTATTCTTATTAAAAACTGCATTTTAACATGTAAATCATTTTAGTTTTGTTATATTAACTGCAGTTTATCCATCAATATCATAAATTGAAACACTGATTTGAGAAACGATAAAAATGAATTAACTTGATTAATTAGCAATTAGTAATAACGGCTGGAGAAGAAGCTAGACGGCAATTACGCAAGAATGCTGCGAGCAATCTTGAACAAGTCCTGGCGGCAACACCCCACAAGACACCAACTGTATGGCCACCTTCCTCCCACCACGAAAACTATTCAAGTTAGACGAACCAGACATGCAGGACACTGCTAGAGAAGCAGGGACGAGCTCATAAGTGATGCACTCTTGTGAACCCCCACACATGGCCGTGCAAAAGCAGGACGACCAGCACGAACATACATTCAGCAATGTGAGGATATGGGATGTTGTCCAGAAGACCTGCCTGAGGCGATGAACGATAAGGAAAAGTGGCGAGAGAGAGTCAAGGATATCCGTGCTACCAGCACGACATGATGATGATGAATATAATATCAATTTATGTAACATTATATTAATATAATGCTACTTAACATATTACTATAAATTTAGAAATTATATATATATATATATATATATATATATATATATATATATATATACATTATATATTATATATTGTACAAATTCTCCCCTAGGTTTTTGTATTTTGCATTTTTAAATATCCCTCATTGACTTAATATCACCCCTCATGGTCCTGATGATGGTTCAGTAGAACCTAAACGCTATAGTATCGACTTCTCAATAAATCTCTACTTCCACGTGGATTACCTTGTTATCAATTGCTTTATATATATATATATATATATATATATATATATATATATATATATATATATATATATAGTAATATGATTAGTAATATAATATTATGCGAAAACTATGGAGGAAGTTGATCCTTAATTTCCGTTTTATTTCATCACTTATAACCTGAGAGAATCGGTTGATGATAGACAATCTAGGATTGCATGGAGTGAGCAGAAGGAAGAGCACTGCTAAAGCTAAACTGAAAACTACCAGCCCACAACGAATACACATGTGGTAACAGCATTTCGAGAATTTACTCGGAAACCCTCCGGAAGTCACTTAGTAACCAATCACGAGGATTATAAATAAGCAATTAGGCATCAGACTAGAACCGTTAACTCAAGAAGAACTCCATTCGGTACTGAGAAAAATTTAAAAAAGAAAAGCAGCAGGGCTCGATGAAATACCCCCAGAAGTATAGAGGACAAGACAATTTGACGACAAACTGCTCTAACATTGTAATACCGTATATAATCAAAACCCTATAGACAGATGGACAAAGTGATGCATCCCCACTTCCCAAAAAAGGGGGGGCCTCAGATTAGTCAAGAACTACCGAGGTGTAACCCTTACATCCATAGCGGGCAATATATACAATCCTCTACTACGCAACCGCATAGAACCCAAAATTGAGAACATACTTAGGAAGAACCAAAATGGCTTTCGGAGGAATAGATCCACAATGTCACAAATTCTGATTATCCGTTGAATTCTCGCAGGTGTACGTGCAAAAAATATTTGTTTGACTTTATGAAGGCCTTTGACTTCATTCAAAGAGGAAAGATGGAACATATTCTACTCACCGTCGGCCTACCAAATGAAACCGTCGCAGCCATAATGACGCTCTATAGAAGCACGAAAGTAATAGTCCCTTCTCCCGATGGAGACACAGACTAATTCGACATCGTAGAAGATGTACTGCAAGGAGACACATTAGCCCCATACCTCTTTATCATCTGTCTAGACTAGGTGATTAAAACATCTATTGATAAAATAAAAGAAAACAGTTTCAATCTAACAAAGAAAAAAAGCAGAAGGTACCCTGCAAAAACAGGTACCAACACCGACTACGCCGATGACATAGCGCTTCTGGCAAATGCACCCACCCAAGCCGAAATCCTGCTACATAGTCTGGAACGAACTACTGCAGACATTGGCCTTCAAGTCAATGCACACAAGGCGGAATATATGTGCTTTAATCAAACAGGTGACATCTCCACACTAGGAGGTAGCTCTCTGAAACTAGTTGACAAGTTTACCTACCTTGGAAGCCGTATCTCATCAACCGAGACAGATATCAAGACGCGACTTGCAAATATATGGACAGCTATCGATAGGTTATCAGTCATACATAAGTCAGACCTGACCGATAAAATAAAAAGCAGTTTCTTCCAAAAAGTGGTCGTGTCGATACTGCTATATGGATGCACTACATGGATGCTAACCTAAACGTATGGAGAAATAGTTGGACGGCAACTACACAAAAATGCTGCAAGCACTTTTTAACAAGTCCTAGAGACAGCAACCTATAAAACAGGAGCTGTACAGCCACCAACCACCCATCAAGAAAACTATCATGTACTCCTGTGGACCCCTTCACTTAGACAAGCAAAGGCAGAACGACCAGCTGGAACTTACATATAGCATCTCTGTGCCGATACGGGATGTAGCTCAGAAAACCTGCCCGAAGATTCGACGATAGGGAGGGGTGGCGAGAGAGGGTCATTGATATCCGTGCTGATGGCGTGACATAATGATGGTGATGATGATAACCTGGCAATAGTAATCCGACTTGTATTAATATGTATGTTTCTACCGCTTTCAGTTGATAAGATATTGCTACCGAAGTCAGTGAATTAAACTTGTCATAATGATCCTTAATTCTTGGTTAATTTTTCTAATCAAAATCTTGAATTTGAACAGGTTAACTAATCAAATATATGTTCTAATAAAGAAAAACTACATTATCTTACTAATCAAATATATGTTCAAATAAAGAAAAACTACATTATTTTACTAATCAAATATATGTTCTAATAAAGAAAAACTACATTATCTTACTAATCAAATATATATTTTAATTAAGAAAAACTACATTATCTTAATAATCAAATATATGTTCTAATAAAGAAAAACTACATTATCTTACTAATCAAATATATGTTCTAATAAAGAAAAACTACATTATCTTACTAATCAAATGTATGTTCTAATAAAGAAAAATTACATTATCTTACTGAGGTTCAGTTTCTCACAAAAAAAATGATTTTAAATTGAATTTTTCTTTAACTACGGGAGCGGTAGTATTACAATCTACGACTCAGTAATAGTAAATAAGTTCCTGATTTTGTGCAGAATTTGCACTCTGAAAATTGTCTTTCATTAGCTGTGGTTTGTATTTAACCAACCCGTCCTCCATAAGATTTTGATATCATATTTATTTTAAAGTGGAGTGCAAGTACTTTGAATTGAAAATTCATAAAACAAATAGATTATTGAACCTCGACAAACAGTTTTGTTGAAAAATCTTAAAAAATTAACGCCATTCTACAGCAGTGGAAATATTTATTGACTAAATAGTAAACATTGATTAGTTTGTGTGCAAATGATCATTGTAATTCTTTTCATTTTTCATTTCTAGGCATTTATCGCAAGAACAGCCGTGAAATTCTTGTCAATCAATAAACCCTTTCTTAAAAAATTAATCGAAAAACTTAGGTTCTTGTATATATGACCAATCTTTTGAAAATTAACCTTTTAATTTTTTATCTGACTTATTTCCCAAATTTTGAAAGTGAATAAACTAGTCCAAATAGAAATTATCAAAGCAATATATTGTTGAAAGTTGAAACTGATGATAATAAAGTGAAAATTATACAATACAACAATAAAGAAAGGCAGAACTCAAGAAGATGGATGTTTGTTACCGAAATATATGAAAATGAAATTATCGATGAGTAGATTTATTCAATAATTTGAACGAATATTATAAGATAATATGATGAGATCTCAAATCACGGATTTTAGAAGCTAATAAGAGTCGAATAATTACCCAGGACTCGAAGCAATTAAAGGATTTTACTGAAAATCAAACTGCTGGTGAAAAATAGTTGGGAAAATATCGGTGAGAATGAACATTGGAAATAAATGTCAAACCGTTTTCCTCGGTCAACAGTGTGTGGCCCAGGAAATAGCACACGTCGTGTGGCCTGAAAACAATGGGAAAATTTTGACAATCGTTTTGTAGAGGTCAAATATACAAACCACATGTGAGGAAAATATAAGTCAGTTTTAGAGAATTTGCAAGTCAGATTTGCAGATGTGAAAAATTCGTTCCGAATGACATAATTATCGAGGGGAAATGAATTTTGGTCCTGAAAGATCCTTTGATGGCTTTTAGTCAGTCTGAATAGACTAGGGGGTGTCGGAGAAATGTAAAGAACAGTTTTGTTGACCCCTTTATAATCAAGAATGAAATAAAGAATTGCGAGTGGAGTGAGCCACTAGCGAGCTGTTACTACTCGAGTTACAGTTGAGTTCTAATGGTCGATTAAAATAATAGGCATTTTGTGGTGAAGTCTAGAGATTCTTGCTGCTTGCCTGTATAAGAAGAAGAAGAAGAAGAAGAAGAAGAAGAAGAAGAAGAAGAACAACAACAACAACAACAACAACAACAACAATGGGAATATGACGATCCCTTAAGAACTAAATATATCAAAGCAGTGATTGATAATACGCAAGAGAATTAAAAGTGCGTTCCACGTGCCAATAATCAATGCAGCAAACTACCACAAAAGAAAAGCAACTGGCACAATTGGGTAGGAAAGTTTTTCCACTGGGAATTGTGCAATAAATTGAAATTTCGCAATACTAACAAATGATATATGCACAAAGCAGAATCTCTCCTTGAAACTGAAATGCTTCAAATTCTCTGAATCTTTGAGATACAAACAGTTCATCCAATCCAGGCTAGAAGACTAGCTCTAGTTTTATTTAGTAAGAAGAAAATAACTTATCAAACAAAAAAAAAATTGCTGATCACGGAATATATTGACTATATAGATTATGTACATCACAGAATATCGTAGGTTTTTGCAGATAACTGATAAATAGTGAAAAGAAAATAAATAACTTGTCAAATACCAGGATATTTCTAGAGAGAAAAAAGCGACGGAACATGAAAAGAATTCCTTTGAACAGTTCCCAAATAACCACAAAAGTAACTGGGTGGCGATGAAACATGAAAATAACAATAACTTAAAACAGTTCCCATGTAACCACATAAGAAACTAGTTGAAGTAAAGATTAAAGAAACAAAAACATTGAAAAAATACAGACCACAGCACTATCAAAAGCAGCTAGGATACTTGGAAGACTCCTGGAGACATTGCTGATACTCAGATTCGTAAGAAAAACTCTTACTTTGAGGAGAAGTGAAAAAAAGTCAGAGTAAATAATAATTAAGCCAATGATAATAATTAATGTTATTGACAGACAAAAATAAAAAAAAAATCAAACATATGACATTATCGCACGGCCATTAATAGAAGAAACTTCATCACGAGAGATAAAGAAAACTGAAAAGTATAATGAGTAGCTAGAAGAGCAGAGGTTGAAACGCGAGAGGCATCTTCCTGGTAGATTCACCTTCGTCCTTAGAATTTCTCATAGCAATGATATACCTGAATAATATAGTAATAAAATGTAAAAGAGCCTATGGATTTTGACAGTTGCAAGAAAAGAGAAACCACCTTGGTAGATGTGGTTGTTGATATTAAGATTTTTGTCAAAACTGAAAAATAATTAGAATCTCTCAGACAAATTATTCGAAACTTATGCCTAGAAGTTAAGAATGGAAGTTGAGAGTGAAAATGATCGATACTTATAAATGAAGTAAAGGGAAAGGGAGAACAGGAGAAAGAATAAAACCGGCTTGTATGAGAAGAAGAAGAAGAAGAAGACGAAGAAGAAGAAGAAGAAGAAGAAGAAGAAGAAGAAGAAGAAGAAGAAGAACAATTCTATAGCTGGGGTGAGGTGAGGATCACACTTATCTATAAAACTATACATCTATTCTTTAATACCTCGAAAGGGTCGAAATGATCGTTAGAGTGAAAGACAGAGGACTGCAATGCTTCACGCAATATATTCTTAACCCATTTTTAGATACACATATTCAGAGTTCTGCTTTTTCTTGCTTCTTTAAAGAGGGGCTGATTCATGGCCGTATCTAGCCCGGAGGCTGCCGTTCCTCCAGGATGGTGTATCTAATCAGCCTTTAACTGCATTAGATCTCAACCGAAACGATGAAAATTGGATAATCAATATTTATTGATTTTAAATGCATGTCAACCCGCCCAGGATTATTTTATGCCAATAGTTTTGGGAATCACATTCACGTTTACATGTTTGTGTATTTTTCCTTGGGAGATTTTTTCTATTCTGCTGACTGCCGACTCCGACTAACTGACACTGGGGTCGAAAACGCCTGTTATTATATATTTTCTGTACGCCCACACATTTACTTCCGGTACAATTCTCGGGATTCATTTCCAGTTGTATCCTGTTTACGAAACCCACACTAAACGGCTGTCAAAGGTCACTATATAACACAAGAATAATAACAAGAACATGAAGAACTAAGACGTTTTCTTTTTCTAGAGAAAGAAGGTCATAAGTTCCCAAACTCTCCCGCCATTAATCTCGTGATGTTGAAGTTCGGAAAGCCATAACATACATTCCTGAAGAAATGAAACGCTATAAGATTGTTTTAATTATTTTGCTAAAGTTTCAAACCGAACAACAATTATCAATAAGTTATTCATTGATATTGTTGACTAGGTGTGTAGCCATGCGGATCAGTTCACTTGAAATGTTTCTACTTAATTCCAGTGACCACTCCTTCAAATCTGAATTGGTATCGACGTTAGTTGGAGAAGAAGATTCTGATGAAGATATGACTGCATATTTGCAGCTACTTACAAAGCTATTAGCAGTGTCCTAAAGTAGGTGATATCGTGACAAAGGACCCAAAAGAATGGGATTACTGAATTGGTGAGGACGAATGCAGAAACTACTGTAGAAAGGTCCAATATTTGGAATTGTGACTTTGGAAAATTTACCGGACCGGATCACCAGGTCATAACTATTGCCGTCAGAAAAAAGCTGATAAAACCATGGAAGTCCCACAAAACTGCTATTTATACCGTTCACGTTTTAAACGAAGAAAAGATTAAAGTTTTCCTTTCCCTTCATAAAAAAATTATAATAAATTATATGATACTTTAGGCTTTCTAGCTAATCAACTAAGAGATTTAGTGAAACGAAATTTTGAGATCACACCATCTCTCTCTCTCTCTCTCTCTCTCTATATATATATATATATATATATATGGAAATAAATAATGGAAAAGATTCCGACAGTATAGAGAGAAATTGAAAAAGAAAGTAATCCAATGTTATAAATTTATTGAGAAAGAAAGTCGATGCTATAACGTTTCGGTTTTACAAACCATCATCAGGAATTTAAAAATTGATAATACCAATTGTTGACAGATCAGCGATAGATGTTAATCTTTGTTTTTTCTATTGTGGGGGGTGATTTTATTGATTATTCATCGTTGATCGATCAACACTTAGTATCATCAAATTTTAAAATCCTGATGATGTTTTTTTTTAAACCAAAGCGTTAAAGTGATTTACAAAGCACTTTTGCTTAGATGTGACACCAGGCCAAATGAATTGGGCACCCAATAAAACTGAAACTCACCCGAGTAGGTTTACTAGTCTAGCGTGCTAACGATTACACTACCAGAAGTGTCCTTAAACCGAAACGTTATAGCATCGACATTCTTTTACAATGAATTTATCACTTTCGCTTACTTTGTTTTTCAGTGTTTCTCCATATATATATATATATATATATATATATATATATATATATATATATATATATATATATAAGCGTCATTCAACAAAATCGTCAACTTTTCTGAAAAACAGGGCTAGAGAAACCAATCTGCCCTACTATTTACCTACGTGTGACGGGGATGATTTTTCTTTTCCATTGTAAATTATAATTTCAACATTTCTTAGCCATTCAAAATGTGTGTGTTAATAAAAAAAATATGCCTTTTTAAAATTTGTAAACTTGTATTAACTTGTTAAATGTTTCTGTTGTATTGTTTAAAAGTTTTACACTGAATTTAACTCTGTAATATTTTCGTGAAACACTAAAATGAACATACAATTAAAAACTCAGGATTACACAGTGGAAGGTTAATCCAATGAAGCAAATATGAACCATTTAACTATTATATTCTAATCAAGGTTGTCAAACAGAAAATTTGAAATAATCTTCATTATTTTCTCCGTCTTCATATTTTATAATTTTTTTTTATATAGCTGATTTTCAATTGTATTACAATCAGTTTAATTGCATTTGATCTCAACAGAAATGATCAAAACTAAAAATTCATGAGTGATTAATTTTTATGCCATGTCAACCTGTCTTGGATTATTTTATACTCATAGGTTAGGGAATCAGGTTCATATTTATATTTTTCTGTATTTTTCCTTTAGATATTTTTTGCAACCGTTCCTATTGATTATGAATAACTTTAAATACCGTAACAGCTTTTACCACTCCAGGTCACAATGGACCTGGCAGTAATAACAGTTATGAGGTTTTCCAGTCTTTCGATCTCCAGAACAGGAGTCTCATCATGCAGCTCAATGTCATACTCAGGACACTTATTTTAGGTGAGGGGTCTTACCCTTTTTCAAGTCAGATAATGCATGTCATCAAGATTGTGAGCATTCAGGATTTAAAATGACTCTTCCATATAACCTGAATATAGTACTATCAGGTTTTCAAAGATATGAAAGGGTTAATTTTTGAGAAAAGTTCAAATGCTGAATTTAAATTCCAGTTACCTCAGCATTGGTAAATTTAACATTTTCAAAATTAATTCTGTCTGGAATTGGTTACATATTATAATTTTAATTCTCAGAACGACGAGTTATCTTTAGGCTAAATAAAAAAAGATTATTAGCATTAAACTAGAGTATTTAATGATAATTTTATCAAACGTAATACCATCTTTACGTTATTTTCAAGCCTTGAGGTGATATTTGGCAAAAGCCACATAGTTTCTATGCTTTTTTAAAAATTTCTTTAAAGAGAAGTCTCTTCTCTAAGGCGATATAAACTAAAAGTAAACAGACGAAAACAAACACACGATGTTTTTTTATACATGTTCAAAGGAGAAATTCCTTTAAGTAACTTTGGAAGCTACTCGACAGAGTGTTCATTGACTTTCCTCGGGTCTTTTGCTGATGTGCTATCGCATGTGGAATCTTTTTTCAATTAGTAAATGCATCCAGTGCTTCAATAATGAAGCTGTTGTCAATACCCGTCAACGAAAAAGATAAGATCTGAAAATTAAGTTCGATGAAGATCTTTATAATTCTATGTTTGTTTGTTTGGGTGTTGTTGGTTGGTTGGGTTTTATGGCATATCAATCTTGGCAGTTTATTTAATGCCAAATCAATTTTTATACAAATAATCAGTTCTATTTCAAACAATTCAGTTTAGGATTAGTACACAATTTAAGTGTCAAACAATTTCTATTTCAAGCTATTCAGTTTAGTAAAACAGTTCTAATTCAAACAATTCAGTTGCGTATAAATACACTGTTAAATGTCAAAACAGTTCTATTTAAAACAATCCAGTTTAGTGTAAGTACAGTTTCATTGTCAAAAACAATTCCATTTCAAATAATTCAGTTTAGCATAAGTACGCAGTTTAAATGTAATTACACAGTTTAATTGTCAAAATCATTTCTTTTTCAAGCTTTCAGTTTAGTCAAACAGTTCTAATTCAAACAATTCAGTTTAGTACAAGTTCATTTTTTTGTCCAGTTAAATGACAAAGCAGTTCTATTTGATACAATTCAGTTGAGCATATTTACGCAGTTTAGTTCTATTTGATACCTAGATAGGGACCTATCAGGTGCTACCGCTCCGGCCAAGTGTGAACCCGGGAGCGATGGCAGTGAAGGTGTGCATCACATTCTCCAAAGCTCCAGCATTATTGGAACCTCACCATTAGATTGTTTAGTGACATATATTAGGTGCAGTCAATGTATTCTACAGCCCCAGCAAACTGGGAAATTTGTTTATTTCGGTGTTATGGAATATCAAAAATAGCAGGTTATTCAATCCAAATCTTATATATATATATATATAGAATAAGATTTGTAAACACACCAGCCTGAACTCATTTTCCTGACATAGTTAAATGGTTTCAAGTATTGCTATATAACAGTCACAATTAAACATCAGTCATTTTTTTTTTACACAGTTAAATGATCAAACAATATTTCTAACAATTCAATTTATCATAAAGCTTTTGTTTGTAGACTGCTTAAATATCATATAGTACTACTTGAAACATAGCTAGGACCTCATCAAGTGCTACAGCTCCCGGACAAGAGTGGACCTGGGAGTAATAGCGATGAAGGAGTACTCCACATTTCCCAAAGCTTTAGGACATGAGCCTCACAATTAGATAGTTTATTCTTATATATGGGACACTCGTTGGTATGGTGGGTCTTACCTCACGGTAGAGATGCAGTTGGTGTATTCTCCAGCCCTAGCCGACTGAGCAGGATCTTTATTAGTAACGAGAAAAATGTTGTTTGTTTCCAATAAATAGCGAGACGGTTTTATGGTATAATAATTAAATGTAATTTAGATTATTATTAGATCCACAGGAAAGCATGTGTTTTCCAACCCTCTCTATAAGCAAGATGTGACACAAGGTCAATTTTTAGAGCATTCTAACAGATTTGAAATCAGAGTTTGCCTACATTGGTTGCCATGCCGATTTCTGTGTCGGTAATTATTACTGCACACTAGAAAAAGTCATTACTTTTTTATTCAACTTCGTAGATGTTGGCCTAAAAAAAAAAAAGAACGTGGCGAAAAATGTTTATCAGGCAATTTTTTGGGCTAACTGATACTTCTTTCAGCATCCCTCCAATATATCCTGTCAGTTAGGCTCGGAATTAGCGAATTTTATTCCCTTTATGTGAGAGTTGTGCTGAGTACCACTTCATTGCTATCATATCAATGTTACCTTTTATTGTGTTTGTGTGTGTGTGTGTGTGACAGCTTTCACCCAGTGTGAGTTACGCTAACTTTGCACTTGCATTCATGAGTTTATCGGGGATTGGTATCCAAAAGTGGCCTCCAGTCGCATTCATACTGCAGGTTTAAAATTATCGCTGTTCTTCTCCTAGGCTAGTTACTAAACCAACGTTAACGAGCCTGTCTGCTGTGATATTTACTCATAACTGGAGGACATTAGCGCTATGTGAAATACGAACTGCAAGGATTTGAACTCCGATGGTCGTGTTCAATTTCTGCGATGATAAACTTTAAAATACGAATACTTCTGAACCGCAGCAGTAGTATTGTTAGAGTCCCCTCTAAAGGTTAAACAGACCTGATAAAAGTTATTCCTATTCAATAGGAATACTTCCTGTATATAACCATTTGCAAAAAACTATTAAAAACTCTACAAAAAATGTAAATATAAACCTACAATGTACTCGACTCCTAAACGGCCTTAGCTGAACCGTCTGGCATTCGTGCCGGACAGGGTATCGAAACCAATGGCAGATTCGAGACCGAAAGGTCCCCAGTCTCGGCTGTTCTACCTTCGGGTGGGTGAGGTGCATCATTGGTACCTTGTCAGCTTTGTATAGCACTGGACCTTGCCGTTCAGTTTAGGCTATAATCGGGCATGCGTGCCTGGACCCAGATTTGGATCCATGACCAGCTAGGCTTATCAGGCCAACACATTGCACTAAGTGAGTCAATGACCAGCATAGTACGGCAGAGTTCGAGCCTCGGTTCGTGCCCGACCTTTCCCTTCCCTAAATCCCCACTAAATCGACCTTTGGGACATCGAACTTGTATCGTGTCCTATCTAGTGGGAAGCAGTGACAAATATTTTTACTCGGGTCCTAAATGTCTAGGCATTGAATAAGTTAAGACGAGTTGGGATGCCGACATATCAATCAACCAATCACTTCCTTAAGCTCGACTGTCTTTAGTGATGCCATTAATAAGGATCTTAGGAAAGTATTGTATATGGTGACCTAGGAATAAATCTATGGTAAAATAAAACGATAAAGGAGAACTTTTATCAGGAGTAATTTACTCCTATTCACCGAGTGCTGCTCTAATTCATTACCTCCTTGGTCGGACTGATAAATCTTGCAGTCGTTCTTGAAGACATTCCTAAATAGTGAGAATATTTAACTATATGCAGTTGCTGTTGGTTTTAAATTCTGAGATTTATGAATTCTTCGTTAGGCGACAGTCTTCTTTTATCTTGAAAATAATTTTATTTCCCGAATGAGAGTCACTCCATGCAAAATCTTTCTTCGCTTTTTTCTGTATTTTTAGTTTTTTTTTAAATTCTCAGTTGTGGTGGCTTCAATAACCAAGACGTCTCTTTCAAAGTATTTTTTTTTCTTCACGCCGTGTTTTATCTGCTTTTCGGCGTCCATTAAAGCCTTCGTTGACGACACACAAAACTTTATCTCGTTATATTCAATTGTTATGGAGACGAGCATTTCTTTACCCCAACTTTTTTTTTTTGTTTGTGTCCTTTTTGGAGGACGTAATTCTACATTAGTAAATTTTTTCTACGCTTTTTTTTTTCTGTTTCAACATCATGGTTGATATTTTTTACTAAAAATGAGTTTAAACAATCAGGCAACGTCAAAATCAAACATCTTGTGTATTTTATGATGTCTGCAAGGGAAGTACACTGTACTACCTCTGACAGACCTAATGGAATAATCACACGTGGAGCATGCACACTTTCAGTGTCTTCTAAGCTGTGAATAAACTAATAACAGATGTTCATCTTCTCTTTGGTGCTTAGAATACGCTGAATGGATCCTCTGCAGAGGGGTAAAATTTACCCCTATTGAGAGTCTCGGGTATGACATAAAAGTAAAACTAAACTTTATCCAGCAATGAGGCTTCAGTTCGAAAGATCTTAGGAGCGTTTAGTACCCTATCCATAGAAGTATTCCCAGGTCCACTCTGAGCCGGTTTAGTAGTAGCTGTTAGGGTCTCATCTATGAGTCAAATAGATCTATTTAACGATTATTCGTATTCAGTAGAACTGTGTAGCAAAAAAGACGATTAGTAAACAAATATGCAAAAAATATGAAAACGAAAGTAGAATGAATGCAATTCTCTAACCTCTAGGCCTAAAATAAACCTATCAAACTCGCTAAGCTGTTAAGCTCAATCAATTACAGATACAATAGAAAACATTTTCATTCCGTTTTTTTTTTATTAAACAAACAAGATTACATTATTTAAATTAACGACTTAATCTTTTTAAGAACTGAATGTTTTGCACCTTATACTGAAATCAATAAATTACTTAATTAATAAATAAGTAAAAAAATATATTTTAAAAAACTCAACATGTTTTAAGTATGTTAATTCCATTATATTTGCCAGAAGTAAGGGTCTTTATTTAGATTTGCGAAATTTTACGCCAATCTTTTAAGATTGAGGGTAACTTTGAATTATTTTCTTTGATATTTGCAGACTACTTGTTCCATTTACTCCATTTTTGGATGCTGCTTAGAAATTTTCAAATTAATCAAGTTTGCATACACCATACAGTGCGTCTTGCTAGAAAACATTTGTTATTAGAGTACAAACTTCTCCTTGGGTTGATTCGTTTTATCTCTCTCTATCGAAGAAAAAATCGGGAATGTGTTAATATATCAACATCCAAGATTTTCACAAATGGATTTCCATAAAAACAATTGATTTATTTCTTTTAAATTTTCCATTTGCAATTAAGGGACTTCAACTTTTATAGAGGTTTGTTTTCGTTCTTGTTCAAGTGAAACGATTGGGGAAGTTATATTGCAATGCGTGCCTAATTGGAACTCAGTAAAAAAAATCTAGTGTCATCCATCAACATGTTCGTATTTCTTTCCCTTAATAAAGCGTTCTTCCCTTTTTGCTTTGGCATTCAAATCGATATTAACATGAGAAATATATAAACGCACACACACGCATATTCTTGCATACACGATCACTCTCCCCACACCTTTATACTCACTAAATATCCAATATATCTAAAAGCTGAATTTGGCAAAGTAGCACTTCGTTACAATAAATATACTTATGTCTGTAAGTCAGTCAATCACTGTATGTATGTATGTATGTATGTATGTATCTATCTATCTATCTACTTAGTCAATTTAGAATCTCTTTATCCCAGGATACCCATATCTATCTATCTATCTAATTATCTATCTAATACAGTAATTTCCTTTTCTCTCTCTCTCTCTCTCTCTCTCCCTCTCTCTGTCTCTCTCTCTCTCTATATATATATATATATATATATATATATAATCAGTAATTTCATTTCATGTGTCTATTTTCCTGTTTATATCTATTTTTCTTTCTCCATCCGTATATATATATATATATATATATATATATATATATATATATATATATATAGTGAATGCGTATGTGCGATAGTTCTTTCAAGTTTACAACCAAAAATTCTGAGAAATTCAACAGCAAGCGCGAAGTAAATATTGTATGGTGTTAATGTAATTGTTTTTTCATGGTAAAAAAACATACTGTTCTATACGATACATTATCCCATAAATATTTTTTTCCCTAAAAATTATGTTCTTGCTAAAATATTAAGATTATACCCCGAATAAAATATTAAAATTATTTTTCTGCAGTGTGATCAATCACTTACGATCAGTATGTTACTCCTGTTTTAGATATAACACGCATTAATCAAACCATTATGTACAACACACAGAACTCCGAGTAGCGGAAACATCATTTAAATATTTTAATTTCTAAATCTTATTTTATTTCAGATATATATATATATATATATATATATATATATATATATATATCCTTACAATCGCTTCTGTAAGAGCACGATGCGAGACAAGGCCCTTTCAGAGTTTTTATTCCCCTTGACTGGCTGCCAAACCGAGGTTAAAGTCTCATTTTATATATATATATATATATATATATGTATCTTAGAAATGCCTTGAAAAATGGTTGAGACCGAAGCTATAATCATTTTCTTTATTACATTTCTGCTGGCATGCAACACACTCACTCCTTTGCCTTTTTCAAAAATGATCATTTGATTCAGTGTGAAGGTCTTGAGTTTGGCCTAAAGGTGGCGTTCAAAAAATATCTATTCTTACACATTTACCCAACGAGTAGATGACGAGAAAGTAGTCTAGATAATATTTATTCGTACCTCCCATTAGGTAGGATATGACACAAGGTCAGTTTTATTGTAGGGATTAGGGAAACGGAGATTGTGTACTAGTCATGACTCGAGCGCTGCTGTTCAATGGTGGTCATAGGTTCATTAAGTGCAATGTGAACGATGCTAATCATTGCGAAGTATAGATGTCTTAAGATAAATTATGTATAATACAAGGTGCTCCATTTTGCACAACATCTCACTGGAATTCGAAATTTTCGAGTTTTAAAAGTAAATTTGCTATCTCGAATGCAAAGCTCTTCTCACAAATTGAGAACTCCGGTAGCCGTGAAGCATATATATAAACAAAAGAAAAATAATACGTATACGTTAAATTCCCTTGTTTACGCTGAGGTTGTCATTGGCTCTGCGGTAAGATACACAACTGGCGTAAAATCCGGGTTTCGATCCTAGTTTGAAGCGTCTCATATGTCTTGCCAAGCTGATGAGTTGTAACGAAACACTGTGTCTGTGGATAAATACATATATATATATATATATAGAGAGAGAGAGAGAGAGAGAAAGAGTGAGTTGATCAATCAATGGTCTGAAATATTAAATACTTGTTGGCATAAGAAAAGTGTATCCTTTGCAGATAGAATGTGGGTCAATTTTTAATGCTTTTTTAAAATTTCTTTCTGGTGGCCACTTTGATAATTGTTATGTACCCTAACTAGGAACATTAATGTGTATGAATCATTACTCATAAATACGTTGGCCACCATTGTGAGGGAGTAATTACGCTGATTAAGTAGTCACCACTACCAGTGGGCACCTTCTCCACGCCCCTGGCGAATATGGTATTTTGTTAACGCTATAAAGATTTCCATTTTATTTCCAACCTTTGTTTTGGTTATTTCTCATTCAGTAAACTTTTGTTAGGTTACAACAATAATAAAATGTCGTTTACGTCAACCCTTTTCAGCTAGAATTATCCTGAAGATCCGTTAGGGAAAACCTCGATTGGTAGGTTCTGGTCCTTTTAGGTATTCTCTCTCTCTCTCTATATATATATATATATATATGTGTGTGTGTGTGTGTGTGTGTGTGTGTGTGTGAATATATATATATATATATATATATATATATATATATATATATATGTGCGTGTGTGTGTAAATATGTATGTGTGCGTGTGTATATATATATATATATATATGTGAGTGTATATATATATGTATATATGTGTCTGTGTATATATATATATATATATATATATATATATATATGTATATTTGTGTGTATATATATATACAGAGAGAGAGAGAGAGAGAGAGAGAGAGAGGGTATATTTTGGCAGCCATTTACTGTTCAGACAAATGACATTAAATACGATAGAACTTTCTTTTTCCTGATCTTATTTATAACTATTTTCTTTGCTTCATCGCTCAGGTGTCAGACAAGTCGCCCTAAGTTTCGTTGCCAATGGTTTTTCATCAAATCCATTGATTGTCCTCTGGAAGATAATATTTTTGAAAGTAATGTGCGTTTTTTAAGTTAAGGTACAAAATCTATTATCTCTCAAGAGTTTACTAATGATGATGGGTGCTTTCGTTAACATGTCAATTGAT
The DNA here is from genome assembly GCA_963585895.1 of Sepioteuthis lessoniana. NCBI lineage: Eukaryota > Metazoa > Mollusca > Cephalopoda > Myopsida > Loliginidae > Sepioteuthis > Sepioteuthis lessoniana. The sequence goes on along the minus strand of OY757925.1, from coordinate 75,312,641 downwards.
GAAAATGAGTTGTAGCTTAGTACCGGTGTTCAATACATTTTTATTTATATTGTTTTTTTTTAAATTTTAAATACTGACGGCTTCTGCTATTAACTGTATTTTGTTACAAAAGAAAAACTAGCAAGAAAACTAGAGAAAATAAAAGCAATTTAGATTCTAAAAAAGAAAGCCCCATAGGTTTTAACAAAATTTGTCTCAACAATATATATATATATATATATAAACAGACAAATACTTAGAGACATATGCAATTAGGGAGATAGCAATGAAAAAAAAGTTTTATTGGAATCGCAAGGGCCCTTTCATTCGATATTTGTCCAGCGATAACATCAGAAGTCGTTTAAAAACAATGTAAATAGCTTAAATTGGTTAAAAGGGGGATGAAAATGAGAATGATAGTGAGACCAGGGGAGAGGGAGAGCAAAAAACCAAAAACAATCAACAAAACAACATTTAGTTGTCCTACAGGCCCCTTACATCCTACTTTAAAGGCTAAGCACTCTTTAAATTTACTTGGAGATAAGTGTTGCTTGACTAAGGGTGGTTTTAATTAATTCTTTTTCCCCACCCCTGGGTCTCACTGTCATTCTAATTTTCACCCCTTCCCTTTCACCAATTAAATCTATTTACATTGTTTTTAAATGACTATTTTTTTCATTGCTACCTCCCTAATTGCATATGTGTAATATAATGGCCGAGGGATTTCGTTTTATATATCTTGCCTTTGGGTTTAGTAAGGCTGAGAACCTTTCGGCTCATGACATGGTTAGTTAGGTGCAAACTTGAGCGCCGGTATTAACGCGCACGCTGGGAGGATGTGTCGTTCACATATGTCAAAATAAAAACCCCAGATAGAAAATGTGACGGCAGAATGTGAATGACGTCATGCACCGGAAGCGTGCACGGAGGATTTGGGGAGATTTGAAAAAGTCACTTAGAGAGTGAAGTTGAGTCCCTGGAAGAAGACGGTTGACTTTCACTAGCTCGCAGAAGCCAGGCCAGTGGCCTCGTGGCGGGTACCACGTGGTTTGGGGGAGATGGAAAAGTCAAAATAGAAAATGGTTTCTCACTCTTTATGTCGAAGAACCTTTTAACTCAAAGGTAATAAAAAGGTTCGTACCTGAACTAAGAAGTCGTAAGTGTTTTTCATGTTTCGGGATTCCTATTTTCTGTGTAAATATGTTATGAACATTCTATGTACGTTTCACATATCCGTATCATGGGTATGTTACATTTGTATTTGTCTGTTTATATATATATATATATATATATATATATATATATATATATATATATATATATATATATATATATTACTTCATATCCAGGAGGAGGCTTTTTGCATTTCCACATCACGCTAATCTACTTGCAAAAGGTATGTATTCAACTATTTCCCCCGCAGCCATAGCTAAATAGTAGGACAAACTTGGCTTCTTAACTTTTAAGTATACGTCCCCATAACCCTTTTTCCTTCTCACGTTTGGTTGGTTTGTCTTACATCCTGACACTATTTCTGTTCCGTAGAACTTCTAATGTAACCATTATTTAGACATTCTTCGCATCTGAATTCCCAGCACAGAGTTTACCATCTAAGCTTCTACTTTTGAATTTACATTTTCTTTTATAGGGACTAATTATATTTACATAAGATATTACAGTAATTGGTGAGGGCGGTGGAATTTTTATTCATTTTTATTTACTTTATACAAATCTTAACTATGAAGACGAATCTCAGATAAATTTCACAATTATTAAAATTTTCTTAGTGAATCACTTGACTGACTTAGTTTAGAAAAAAAGGAGCGTTAGGACAAATAAAGAACAGCTTTCAAAAAATCGTTCCACCACCTCAAAGAATGGGTCAATACGTCGAATAATAGAAGAAGCACGAAGCAATACTATTTTTAATCGATTACACAAAGGCGTTCGATTATATATAGAGAGATATGATGGGAAAATTCTTTATTGCATATGGTCTTTCTCTTTGGCATTCAGTTCAATACACAAGGATATGATTGGAAAATTACTATTTGCATATGGTCTTTCTCTTTAGCCTTCGGTTCCATACACAAGGATATGATTGGAAAATTACTATTTGCATATGGTCTTTCTCTTTAGCCTTCGGTTCCATACACAAGGATATGATTGGAAAATTACTATTTGCATATGGTCTTTCTCTTTGGCATTCACTTCCATACACAAGGATATGATTGGAAAATTACTATTTGCATATGGTCTTTCTCTTTGGCATTCACTTCCATACACAAGGATATGATTGGAAAATTACTATTTGCATATGGTCTTTCTCTTTGGCATTCACTTCCATACACAAGGATATGATTGGAAAATTACTATTTGCATATGGTCTTTCTCTTTGGCATTCACTTCCATACACAAGGATATGATTGGAAAATTACTATTTGCATATGGTCTTTCTCTTTGGCATTCACTTCCATACACAAGGATATGATTGGAAAATGACTATTTGCATATTGTCTTTCTCTTTGGCATTCACTTCCATACACAAGGATATGATTGGAAAATGACTATTTGCATATGGTCTTTCTCTTTGGCATTCACTTCCATACACAAGGATATGATTGGAAAATTACTATTTGCATATGGTCTTTCTCTTTGGCATTCACTTCCATACACAAGGATATGATTGGAAAATGACTATTTGCATATTGTCTTTCTCTTTGGCATTCACTTCCATACACAAGGATATGATTGGAAAATTACTATTTGCATATGGTCTTTCTCTTTGGCATTCACTTCCATACACAAGGATATGATTGGAAAATTACTATTTGCATATGGTCTTTCTCTTTGGCATTCACTTCCATACACAAGGATATGATTGGAAAATGACTATTTGCATATTGTCTTTCTCTTTGGCATTCAGTTCCATAAACAAGGATATGATTGGAAAATTACTATTTGCATATTGTCTTTCCAAAGAAAATGTTTCTCACATAATAATGGTTTACAATAACACGGAAATAATGGTTCACTTACATGATTGAGATACAGACTCCATCGAACATTATCACTGGAGTCTTACAAGGAAATACATAAGTACTATATTACTCTATACTCTACCTAGACTGCCTACTTCGAACGTCCATAGGTCTCATGAAATAAAAACGGTTTAATATTCAAAAAAGGCAAGAATCGATCCATGTCCCGAAAAACTATAAAGGATTAAGATTACGCAGATGATCTATCAATTTCGAAAATGCACTAATTCCAACATAATTCCTATTGCATAACCTAGAGGAAAAGGCCAAAGGAATTGGACTCTCGATGAACACAGTCAGCGTTCATGGGTTTTAATTAATCCTTTATAATCATAATCCGGTTCTCATAGCTCGTCAAGAAGATCTCAACTACCGAAAGGGATGACAACATACGCTTATCGGAAGCATGGAATGCTAATGACAGGTCATCGATCTTTTTTTATCATTAAGGGTTTTCGGACTATTGCGTTCTTCTTTATTGTTATTTCCACAATATTTCGGCCGATATGTCTTCCAGCCTTCTTCAGGTGTTTGTTGAACTCGGGAACCTACATGAGACTTCGAACTACGTCCTTTATTGAATCCATGGGGATCGCTTGTTCTGATTCTGTTAGCCATAACAGGGTACAAGTGTTAAGTATTCCTGTATTGTTACTCGCATGCAGTCAGGATTGAACCTGCAACGTCCAGATGCTTGTCTCCTTAGAAGCTTAGGGAACCAACGCCTATAACCGTTACGCTACGTGTCCTAGTTTAGAGTGAATTTTTTGGACTTATAAACCTAATCTTCTCACTTTACAAGGATTACTACAATCAATGTGGTAAAAATCGTTAAGATTGATATGATGAAAATCATCAAACTTCGTCTCAGACAATTTGACAACGAAGGCCATGTGTAATATAATGGCCGAGGGATTTCGTTTTATATATCTTGCCTTTGGGTTTAGTTAGGCTGAGAACCTTTCGGCTCAGTGCATGGGTTAGTTAGGTGCAAACATGAACACAGGTGTTCACACGCGCACGCAGAGCGGACGTGTCATTCAAAGATATCACAATAAAAATCCCAGATAGAGAATATGACCAGGGATGTGAGTGACGTCACTCGCTGGAAGCCTGGACAGATATTTGAGAAAAGTCAGTGAGTTGAGTGTTGCCGTCCGAAGAAGAAGGGTGACTTTTACTTGCTCGCCGAGGCCTTGTGGCGAGTGCCACACTTTTTTGGGGGGAGGGGTGCAGATGGAAAGCCAGCATAGAAACATTGTACCTCTCTCCTTATGTCGGAAAACCTTCTAACTCAAAGGTAATAAAAAGATTCGTACCTGAACTAAGAAATCGTAAGTGTTTTTCGTGTTTCGGGATTCCTATGTTCTATCTATATATATATATGTTATGAACATTCTATGTACGTTTCGCGTATTCATGTTTCATGGGTATGTTACACATGGATCATATGGAAATCTGAACTTTCTGATGGAATTAAACGAAGTTTCTTCTACTGCTATATAAATGTACTGCATGACTGCTGAAAATACACAGAGAGAAAACACTACATAAGAATTCTGTTTGATGTCTTGAATAAATCCTGGAAGCAATACCTACAAACAGCAACAGTACGGCTACCTATCTCCCATCTCGTAAACCATATAAGTAAGATGAACAAGACATGTGGAACTCTGCTGGAGAAGTAAGGACGAACTCATCAATGACGTTCTTCATTAGACCCGCCAGTGATGGCCGACCAGCAATGACACTGGATGTAGTACGGAAGACCTGCCGAGGCCAACGGATCATAGGGACGGATAGTAAGAGAGAGAGAGAGAGAAAGAGGATCACGGAACTCTGTGCTGTCAGGACGATTTGATAATGATGATGCTGATGATCGAATTAAGAGTCCTTTTTTTCTTACTGTTACGACTATTTGGTAATTTCCTCTGTCTTTTTTCTCGATTAAAATACACATTCTTTTAAAATTTCGACCAACACCTAAGAGTCGACATTTTTTTTTAAAATCCTTATGTGAGGCAGTGTAAAAAAGTAAAGTTGGTGACCAAAGATGAGGGTTACCCGAAGGCTCCTTTTTCAATTGCTACTACTCTGAAGGTATAGGTGAGGGTGCTACTCTATTATCTGGATTGCTCAACTCTACCCTTGATCCTAACCTTATAGTGCTGAGTGCTAAGCAAGGTGGTAGCAAGTTCCATTTTTTGAGTCTTTGGTATGACTCGACCTGGAATTGAACCCAGGTCTCCCGGACAATTGGTGAACACTCTACTCATTAGGCAAATGGCCCACGGCAAGTAACATACAGATAATATATTGAATTTATGAATTTATAATAGGGACAGTTCATCCAATTTTGGTCTAACAAACAGAAATGTTTTACTTTTTAAAAGTTTGTTCATACAAATAATAACCTCTGTTATTCAAGTAGTTTTTCTTCAATAAAAAAAAATTACTTATTTACTAAAGGGAATGGTTTTCCTCATATCAGATTTGTAAATTTGATCCCTTCCACATTCACAAATTTAAATTTTAAATTCTCCAAAATTGAATTCTATTTTCCTCCTACAAGATTTGTTCGTTTGATCTGTTCAACAAGATCAAATATTCCCATTGTTCTCAAACAATACGACGTGTTCCATTTCCTGAGCCAAAGAGAAAATGGCCGAAAAAGATGAATCCACATTTATTTCTATTGTTAATTCTCTCTTGTATTTTTCCGGTTTTGTTTCAGAACAGCAGATTTAATTTTAGATAAAATCTTTTGACACCTTCTAGTCCAGGATACTAAATCAAATCTCATTAGTTACTAAACTTTGCAATTCACGAACTGATTATTGCCACAATATATGCCTAAATAATGAGTACTTATTTATGAAATATAACCAAATAAATTGAATAAAAGTAAATATCCATCTACCTCTTCGAACGAGCAGGATGCGACACAAGGTTTATTTTTAAGCGGAGTTTAACAGGTTTGAATTTGTATGGAATTCTGATCATATTAAAAAAACTCCTAAAAAAACTTTTAAAAAAATTAACAACTAATTATCTAAAGTTTATCAGTAATTCCTCAGAGCTCTCCTTTGAATTTCGTTTCAGACTCATTTTCTTTAACTTAATTAGGCATTAAATGAAAGGTGGGGTTGATATGCCGTAAAACAAAACAAACAAATAAACAGGTTTGGATTCAGTATTTTCCTTCAACTTGACCGGTCGCTATACCAAAGTTAAAGAACCCAGACAATCCAACTATTTTCCCATAGCTAGAGCAAGAATATTTGGATTCATGCTTTTCCAGGAGTATTAGCGCAATATGAAATGAAAATAGCCTCGTATAGGACTTGAACTCGGGTCATCGAATCCATTTCCAAAATCATTGAAAGAACTGAATGATAACTTTATGATATTTCTGAGAAAGTAATCCCTCTTCTACTGCCTTAACTTACTTCATTATTAGATTGCAAAACATATACTTTATCACTATTAATTTCAAATCCCACCATAGTTTCCTCATAATATTATATTCCTAATCATATTACTTAATATATATATATATATATATATATATATATATATATATATATATATAAGCAACAATTGATAACAAGGTAATCCAAGTGGAAGGAGAGATTTATTGAGAAGTGGATAATATAGCGTTTCAGTTTAGCTGAACAATCATCAGAACCATGAGGGGTGATATTAGCGATATTAAGTCAACGATGGATGTTTAAAAACGCAAAATACAAAAACCTAGGGAAAATTTGTACAATATATCATCATCATTATGTCGCGTTGGTAGCTCGGATATCTCTGACCCTCTCTAACCACTCCTCCCTATCGTTCATCGCCCTAGGCAGGTCTTCAGGACAACATCCCGTATCCTCACATAGCTGCTGAATGTATGTTCGTGCTGGTCGTCCTGCTTTGGCACGGCCATGTGTGGGGGTCTATAAGAGTACATCACTTATGAGTTCGTCCCTGCTTCTCCAGCAGTGTCCTGCATGTCTGGTTCGTCTAACTTGAATAGGAGGCAGGTGGCCGTACAGTTGGTGTCTTGTGGGTGTTGCCGCCAGGACTTATTCAAGATTGCACGCAGCATTCTTGTGTAATTGCCGTCTAGCTTCTTCTCGAGCCGTTTTGTTAGCGTCCATGTAGTGCACCCATATAGCAGTATCGATGTGACCGCTGCCTGGAAGAAACTGCGTTTCATTTTATCGGTTCGGTCTGATTTCCATATAATCAATAGTCTATTGATAGCTGTCCATGCTTTCGTTAACCTCGTGTCGATGTCCTTTTCGGTTGATTCGACGCTGCTTTCTAGGTAAGTGAATTTGTCTACTAGTTTAAGAGGGGTTCCGTCTAGAGTGGAGATGTCCCCCGTTTGATTATAGCTCATATATTCCGTTTTGAGTATTAACATAGCGGCCTATGCCGGCGGCTGCTCGTTCCAAACTATGCAGTAGTGTTTCGGCTTGGTCGGGTGTATTTGCCTGTATCGCTATGTCATCGGCGTAGTCGGCGTCGGTAATTGTTTTTGCGGGGTACCTTCTGCTTCTTTTCTTCGTCAGCTCGAAGCCATTCTCTCTGATTTTTTCAATCGATGTTCTAAGTACGTAGTCTAGACAAATGATAAAGAGGTACGGAGCCAGCGTGTCTCCTTGTAGTACTCCTGCTACAATGTTGAAGTATTCCGTGTCTCCATCTGGTGATCGTACTTTTATTTTGGTGTTTCTATAGAGAATCGTTATTGCTGCTACTGTTTCTTTAGGTATGCCGTGCGCTACTTGGATTTGTTCCATCTTTCCTGTGTGAATGGAATCGAAGGCCTTGGTAAAGTCGACAAATTAATGTCGCTTGTAGGTTTTTTGCCCGTACACCTTCAAGGATTCTACGGATGGTTAATATTTGTGAGGTCGTGGATCTATTTCTTCGGAAGCCATTTTGGTTTTTCTAAAGTATATTGTCGATTTTGGGTTCTATGCGGTTTCGTAGTAGGGCATTGTTGATTTTGGCTGCTATGGATGTAAGTGTTATGCCTCGGTAGTTTTTGGCTAATTCGAGGTCCCCCTTTTTAGGGAAGGGGAGTATGCATCCCTTCATCCATCTATCTATCTATCGGATTTTGATTGTATACTGCGTTGCAATGTCAGAGCAGTATGTCGTCGAATTGTCTGGTCTTCCATACTTCTGGGGGAATCTCGTCCAGCCCTGCAGCTTTCCTATTTTTAATTTTTCTGAGAACTGAGTCGAGTTCTTCTTGAGTGAATGGTTCTAGTTTAATGTCTAATTGTTTGCTAATTATTCTGGTGATTGGTTCATGTGTTATTTTCGGCGGGTTTCCTAGTAAGTTTTCGAAGTGCTGTTTCCACTGTTTTATTCTTTCTTGTTGGTTTGCAGCTTTCATTTTTGCTTTGGTTGTGTTCTTTCTTCTACTCACTTCGTTTATTGTTTGCCAGGCTATCCTAGATTATCTATCTTCCACCGAGTCTCTAATCTTATCTATCTGATTTTGAATGTATTCTGTCTGTTCTTTTATATATATGCCTGCTAATTGATATTGTGCCGTTTTTAGTTTTAAGACATTTGTGTTTGTTGGGTTTTTTCGATAGTTTTTGCAGGCTGTTTTCACTAGTGCACGTTTTTCTCTCATCGCTAAAGTTTCCCATGGGACTCTGTATTTAGTTTTGAGTTTTGTTGGAATGTATTTCGCTGCTGCCTCGAGGTGTGCATTGACGAAATTTTCATATTCGTCGTTTGGTGTACTTTTTTCCGTCCTTTCTTGTAGTTTTTCGAATCTGTTTCTTAATTCTAATACGTATTTTTCTCTTATATCTCTATTGTTCAATAGGGCCCAGTCATAGTGTTTGGTGGTCGCTGTTCGTTTGGCGTTTTTTCGTAGGCTTAACCGTATTTTCGCCGTGACTATTCGGTGATCGGTGGACACATCCTCAAAAGAGGAGTATGCCTCGCAATTCATTGCACTATTTTTCCATTTCTTGTTTATAAGGACGTAGTTTATCTGAGCTTTAGTATTGTTCGCGTACGTGTATGTCCATAGTCTGCCCTCCCTTTTTTGGTAGTTTGTATTGAGGCATGCTAATCTATTTTCTATCATGAAATCTGTTAGATATTGCCCATTCCTATTTGACGTGTTGTGGAGGCTGTATTTGTTGTTTCTGTTTTTCCCGATTTGTGCATTCATGTCTTCGCCAATGACTAACATTTCGTGTTTCGGGATGCTACGCCCTAATGAGGATAACTCATCGTAGAAGGTGACTAGTTCAGTTTCTTCACTAACATTGGTAGGGCTGTAGCAGGAGATGATTGTTGCTCTGGGGTTGCCGTTAAAAGTAGCTGCCATCATTCTAGGTTGTATTTTCTCAATGCTATTTAGCGTTTTTAATAAGCAATCCTACCCCTCCTACTGCGGCGTTGACAGAGTTTTTCCATCTGGATACAGTGACGAGCGACCATCCATTACCAGTTCGTGATATTTAATATCTTCGGTGTGCTTGTATCTGTGTTCTTGTTTGCATATTATGTCAATCTTATGTTCTACGGCCGATGCGATTAGCTCTGGTAGTTGTCCTATTCTATTTAAGGTTCTTACGTTAAATGTGGCTATTTGTAGTGTTTGCTTGCATTTTAGTAGTTTTGATTGTTTGAGCTCTGTAGCTGATTTTTCGAACACTGAGGCCAGGGCTCCAAACTCAACAGGACCCTCCCCTTTTTTACCCGCGCGAAGAGCGATGCGGTTTGTGTATGTGGTTTGAGTGTGGGTCATGGTTATATTTCGATGGCCGTTTTATTCTCTTCTATAGAAGCCACTCTTATAGAGGAGCAGTAGTAGTTCCCCGATCGAACTAACGATCCTGAGCGTAAAGTCGTCAAACTCAAGTCCAGGACCCGTTTAGGTATTGAGTTTGGTCGTCCATGGGTTTATTCAAATACCTTTACGTACATCATGCTGCTTCCCATTTTTACTTTAAAAAAGGGGGGATTTTTATTTAAGTTTTAACTTATTTAAAGTCCAAGATTAAAGTACTTTCGTCAGACTTTCACTGGTACTGAAATTTTTTTTTTTTTAAACGCTAAAAGGATGAAGAATGATTTGAACTCACGTGCTAACAGAGGAAAAATGTTTCAATATTGGTCAGTATGTCTTTAAGTCCTATTAATTTAAAATGCTGAATTTTACAAAATGTTATGCTGTATTTTTGTTTGTAAAATAATGCTTAAACTTTGCGTTTTAAATGTAAAGACACGCTTACTATAAACCCAAATTGAATATATGACTCTGTCCAAATGTCAGCGAACACGGCAAAAAGTTTTTGAATCTTTTATAAAAGTTTAAAATTCTTAGAGGCCTAATAGTAGTTTAGAAGATAAAGTAAGTCTTAAACTCCCAATGCTTCCACATAACAATAAAAAAGTCATTTGTAAAAGCTCTATAATTACTAAATCCTCCTCGGCTCCCAACGGTAGTATAGAATAAAAGCTAAAAAGCCTAGGAAAATATCCCAGTACAATATATATATATATATATATATATATATAGCGTTTTGGTTCCACTGGACCATGAGGGGTGATATTCGCGATGTTAAGTCAACGATGGATGTTTAAAAATCAAAAATACAAAAACTAGGGGAAAATTTGTACAATATATAATATATAATGTATACGTATATATATATATATATAATTTGTAAATTAATAGTAATATGTTAAGTAGAATTATATTAGTATTATGTTACATAAATTAATATTATATTACTAATTGCTAATTAATCAAGTTTATTCATTTTTATCGTTACTCAAATCAGTGTTTCAATTTATGATATTGATGGATAAACTGCAGTTAATATAACAAAACTAAACAAAATACTTTTAAAAATTCTATTCGTAATCAGAATAACTTTACTTATTTCATTAGTTTTGTTAAGTAAAGTCTTCATTCATTTGATAAAGTTTCACGATTTTGCCTCAGATAAAAACACGAAATAAACGAACTTTCATTTTTCCTTATAGTTAAGAAACATTCATGTTTGGCTTGAAGGTAAAACGTAATAATTTAAGTAGATTTTGGTAAACAAAATTGAGTGAAAGAGTTCTATGAATCTTTTTTTTTTTTCATAAAATCTGAATTCAAACCCGTTGCATTCGGATTAGAATTGAATCTTATGTTGCATTTTGTCAGAAGCTGAGGGGTTGGGTAACTATCAACCACAGCAAAATGACAGACAATTTTTCAACTGTAAATTCTACACCAAATTAGAAAACTAGTTACCGTTACTGTCTCTTAGATTGTAATTATTATCGCTCCCATAGTTGATGAAAACATCAACTTAGAATCAATTTGTCTGTGATAAACTGAACTGCAATAAATATAAAACTATTTTATGTACAGTAAGATGGTATCATTACTTTTTATCAAAATATATCGGTGAACCTGTAGAAAGTCAACGTTTTAATTAAAAATATTAGCTAAGGACCATTATGAAATGTTTGATTCCCATACTTTGGTAGCAACATTTCATCAACTGAAAGTGATAGCAATATACACATTGGTAATGCTTAGATTGTTTGCTACAGTTTATTAAGGAAAAAAATCGGGAATTAGGGATCAATATGAAATATTTAACGTTTTATATATGTGTCATATTTACATTTAAAAATACAATTAACTTCTGAAAATTCGGTGTAATGTCAGTAGAGATGAAAAGTGTACCGTGTTAAAGAACGTGGGGTATAGTTGGAGAATGTCAGAAGATAGGTGTGCTGTATTTTTTTTTTATTTCTCTTAAGGGTATATAAAACCAATGATTCTGGCCATTCACGAAAACCAACGCTTAACACACCTCGATAGGTTGTTGGCTTGCAAAGAAGCTTTGTTATAGTTGTATAGTCATAAAGATCTCAATAATAACAGTAATACAAATACATACACAAACAAAGGCGGACTCTGTCGTTTCGGATACGAACTGGTTTATTATTTTCTGGCTTCTGTCGTTGGCAACACGAGGAGAGAGACAGTCATCAAAAAAGTATATGCTAACTATTGTATGCTATGCTGAACTCCACCACCACCCTCAGGCGCGGCGTATCCTTTGGTGTTTAAGATCTCAATTCATCTCTGCTCGTCGAGATTCGAAAAACTCAACTGCTACTTTCAACAGACGACCTGAACTACTGTCTTTTCAAAATCCTCAAATTCTCTGGACCATCTCATCTAGGCATGACGTCATACACACTCCAGACCCATTTCCTGTCTTAGGTTTATAACACAGATGATGATTGTTATATCCTTTTTGCACAGGCGTAAGAGTGCCAATCTGAATATGGCACCTGAATTAAGAGACACTGAGTAGTTAACATCCTTACCAAACTAAATAATGAAATATAAATAACGAAAAATTATCTATATAAAAAAATGATTCCTTGATTATATAATATAAGTAGTTCAAAATTATGCAGTTGATCGATATATGTTATTTATAATTTTCCCTTTTCACGTGACGTTCTACTTCAAATCGTATTTAAATCGGTGCCATTGTTTTTGCTTTTTATTATTCAAAATATGCTACTTTTTTCTGATTATTTATTTTATTCAGATATTTCTAAAAAAAAAGAGGACAATAATAGAAGGAAAGAAACACTGATGACAGCTTTTCTTTCAACCTTCCTCACTGATATTACTACTCACTTTAAAACAACAAAGTCCGTAAAGAGTGGATGAAATAAAGTCTTATAGAGAGTGGGTTAACATATAAGGTGGGTTATGCGACAAATTAGTTGCTGGTCTTTTTTTTCTTTCTCTTTCTTTGCTATTTAATTGATATACAAATAATCATCGTCTCCCTATTCAGTGACGCACACCTTACGATCGTAAATAGGTAGATTAAGCATTATTGATATGCATAGATATGGTTAAATACGATGAAAATCAATCAAATTACAAATCATCGACTGTTAACAACTGGAAATAATGAAGAGAAACTGGATTTTCCTAACGCTAAATGCTGTCTAATTAAAAAATCAACTCATTATACACACAAAAACAGGAAAACCTTGAATTCTGCTTTGGTTGACGAATCCGTCAAGCTGACCGTCATCAATCCATCGTAAGTTTTGAGAGGTGGTTTTCGGTTTTTCAGATAGCGCTCGGCAACTGTAAAGATCCCCACTGTTGTCTTTAAACGTTAGATACTCTATGACCACGCCTCACCCTCTGCTCTGCACTGAATTACATTACTTAGATCTGTTGATACTGTTATGTTTTGACCTGTTGACTCGGCCAAAAATGCCATTCAAGGTGATGCACCGGAAGGAAGTGACACATTCTAATGGCAGTCATGAGAGGAAGTCGCGTGGGCGGAAATTGGCTGATGAAATGGGACGAGGTATAAAAAATCCCATTATACTCTCATAGACTGACGCACCGGAAGAGAGTGACCTCTGAACTGCATGACAGTTATTTCCGCTCGATGACGATCACACAGGCCATTCCAAAGGTAGCGGAAGTGACACATCCCGGTCGCTAGATATCGGAAGAAGTTGCGGAGGCGTGGAGGCGTGTCCATATCACCGCGTGGGAGTTTGAAGGTAATATAAGGCCGACGAATTGAACAGAAGGCAGAGAGGCGAGAAGGAAGACAAGCAGTACAGTTGGGGAGGAGTTAGACGAGAGGTAGTAGGGAAAGCCAGCACCCAGCAGACTCCAGGGCACCGGTTGAGCAGCCATGGAGAACGAGAAAGACACAACGCTGACGGCCATAACTTCGGGGTCAAAATATTTCAGTTATGTTCGGTCTCCAGCTCCCTCTCACACGCAAACTTTGAGTAACCCTTTTCGAAACCTTACAAATAAATTGAGAGGTAAAATATTTTATAAAGAAATCTTCCTGTGTATTTCTGTGCGCGTCGTTTATTACTGCGTCTTTATCATCATGCGTCTGTCTATTATTGTGTCGTTATGATGCTGCATGATGCTGTAGATCACTATATAACAATACGACAATATTTCCTGTGTGGATATTTCCATAGTTGTGCTTGAATCCCATCCAGCTCCTGCTCTAGGGGTTGGTATATAGAATGACCATGACCATGGTAAATATTTTTCTAACTACGAATTGGGTTCAAAATTAGAACATTCTTTAACATTAATCTTTTCTAGATTAAAATGATACGTCAACTGTACTTGATTCAAATTTCAACTTGAAATAATTGTTTCGGCAATTAACTTGACTTTAGTCAACACAAAACTCTTTGATTTTCTATTATGTCTCACAGAATAACGTAATAGTTGAAACTTTGCTGTTGCAGGAGATGTCTGTGAGATCGCTCGACATAGTATCTGCTTGATGAAAGTTAAATTTAAACAGAACGTAAACTTGTCTCTGATAACGGAGGAAGAGGTAAAAAAAGACGTCTATGGAAAAAAGACAGTCTGAGGGAGACAGTGAGAATAAAATAATTGTCAGTTGAAGCCAGTTCGCACGAGTAGTCGCCGAGAGGGAGAGAGAAGATTAATCTTTAAATCAGTTGGACTAACATGACTTCGACTAAAATTGTGTTATCTTCACAGATTCGAAAAGATTACAAAAAAAACCCCGAAAAAAACCCACATACACATACACGCACGCGCATCTAATAAAACTTTTTGGGTATTTCTGACTTGACTTTGATTCAGTTGATCACCTCAGCAGTGCAGAAAAAAGCGGCCATTCTCTGAGATATACATGGAATGTTTCTTCCTCGAACAGTAACGTATTCTGATAATCTCTGGTGGTTATTTCGCTAAATGTCCAAATCGATGTCAACAATTGTTTTAATGCTTTTTAAAGTGGTCCCTTCCAAGAAATTGCTCCTTTTCCCCCAAAAAAGCTTCTCCCGTCTCTGCAATGGACTTTCTTAATGCATTATGTATGCGTAAGGAAGGAAATGAAAGACTCTTCGTTTGGTTTCAGAGATAATTAACGTTTTAATTGATTCCATATTTTAGTTTAGTATTAGTGTTGAATCAACACATAAGAATAGTTTCAGATTAACCCTTCCCACTTCCAATTTAATTATTTGCAATTAGTTGATGTTTGATTAAAATTATTCATATTTTCATTTCACTGACAAATGTTTCATGAGTGACATTTTCAGAACAATGTGCCAATAATTTCAGTAA
Source organism: Sepioteuthis lessoniana (assembly GCA_963585895.1). Taxonomy (NCBI): domain Eukaryota; kingdom Metazoa; phylum Mollusca; class Cephalopoda; order Myopsida; family Loliginidae; genus Sepioteuthis; species Sepioteuthis lessoniana. Next base: position 75,297,443 of record OY757925.1, on the reverse strand, counting down.
ATTGTTTGATTAAAATGTAAGAATTTCTTCACGATACATTGAATGAATTTCTAGACACGTGCTTTTTAAACTTATATAATATCTATCTATGTGTGTGCATGTGTTTTAGCATGTGTGTGTGTGTGTGTGTGTGTGTGTGTGTGTGTGTGTGTGTGTGTGTGTGTGTGTGTGTTTTACTTCAAATAAATGGAATTACTTTTCACTGAAAACGAAAAAATTAATTTAAGATGTTTTACAAACTAAAAAAGCTGTACAAGCAGCATGAAATAAAGTTTGATACTAAAATATCAAAATTAATCAAAAGAAAAAAGTATCAGGTCAACGAACTAACAACTTGTCATTTGACAAGTTCTTTGTCATCATATCTTTTTTATCATCAACATTTACTTCAATATCCAAACATTGTGAAACTTAAAAGCCATGAGGTGGTTTATTCCTTTATATTTTAATTATAATCATAATAGACGTACAGATACTCACAGACACACACACAAAAATATGTATGCCGCTTGTACAGTGTGTTTTAAATGTAAAGACAATTTTACCCCAAATCCAAATTTAATATATGACACTAGTCAAAGGTGCTAGCATACTCAGTACATGGAAGAGTCTTTTCTAAGAGCTTAGAATCCCCACAGACACTGCCTAGTAGTTTAAAAGAACCCGAAAAATAAAGAAAGTCCCCAATGTCCCCTAAAAACATATTAGGGCCAATATCAGAAGACAGGTGAAAATATACAAAAAAAAATCATAACTGGGAAGCAGCATGATGGACGTAAAGGTATGCGAATAAACCCTCTGACGGTCAAACGCAATGCCTAACCTGGTCCTGGACGTATGAATCTAGCGGCTCAACGCTCAGGATCGTCAATTCGATCGGGGAACTACTGCTGCTCATCTATAAGAGTGGCTTCTATAGATGAGAATAAAAACAGCCATTGAAAGATAACCATGACCCACACTCAAACTACATACATTAACTGCATCGCTCTTCGCGCGGATAAAAAAAAGGGGCGCGTCCTGCTGAGGTTGGAGCCCTGGCCTCAATGTTCCAAAAATTCACTACAGAGCTCAAACAACAAAAACTACCAAAATGCATACAAACAATACAAATAGCGAAATTTAACGTCAGAACCTTAAATAGAATAGGTCAACTACCAGAGCTGACTGCATCGGCCGTAGAACATAAGATAGACATAATATGCATACAAGAACACAGATACACGCACAGCGAGAATATTAAATATCACGAAAATGGCAATGGATGGACGCTAGCCATTGTATCAGCATGGATAAACTCTGTCAATGCCACGGTAGGAGGTGTAGGAATACTTATAGGACGAAGAGCGTTAAAATCACTTAATAGGATTGAGAGAATACAACCTATAATGATGGGAGCTACGTTTAATGGCAACCCCAGAGCAACAATCATCTCCTGCTACAACCCTACTTGTAGACTTCTACGATGAGCTTTCCTCTCTAGTGCGTAGCATTCCAAAACACAACGTGCTAGTCATTGGTGGAGACATGAATGCCCAAATCGGGGAAAACGGAAACAACAAATACAGCCTACACAACACGTCAAATAGGAATGGGCAACATCTAACAGATTTCATGATAGAAAATAGATTAACATGCCTCAATACAAACTATCAAAAAAAGGGAGGGAAAATTATGGGCCTACACATACGCGAACAATAGTAAAACACTGATAGACTACGTCTTTATGAACAATAAATGGAAAAAATAGCGCAATGAATTGCGAGGAACACTCCTCTTTCAAGGATGTGTCTTCTGATCACCGAATAGTCGCGGCAAAAAATACGACTAAGCCAACGAAAAAACGCCAAACGAACAGCAACCACCAAGCACTATGACTGGGCTCTTATTAACAACAGAGATATTAGAGATAGATATGTACTAGAATTGAGAAACAGATTCGAGACACTACAGGAGAAGACAGAAAAAGGTACCCCAAATGAATATGAGAATTTCGTCAACGCACACCTTGAGGCAGCAGCGAATTGTATTCCAGTAAAACTTAGAACTAAATATAGAGTCCCATGGAAAACGTTAGCGGTTAGAGAAAAAACGCACAGACGTGAAAATTGCCTCCAAATGCTATAGGAAGAACCCAACAAGCACAAATACTGTAAAACTAAAAAAGTCACAAAATGAATTAGCAAGCATATATCTAAAACAACAGACATAATACATACAAAATCAGATAGATAAGATTAGAGACTCAGTGGAAGATAGGCAATCTAGAATAGCCTGGCAAACAATAAACGAAGTGAGTAGAAGGAAGAGAACAGTCAAAGCTAAATTGAAAGCTACAAACCAACAAGAAAGAATAAAACTGTGGAAACAGCAAACGGGAAACCCACCGAAAGTTACACCTGAACCAATCACCAGAATTATTAGTAAGCAACTGGACATTAAACTAGAACCATTCACTCAAGAAGAACTCGACTCGGTTCTAAGAAAAATTAAAAATAGGAAAGCCGCAGGGCTTGACGGGGATTCCCCCAGAAGTATGGAAGACCAAACAATTCGACAACATACTGCTCTGACACTGCAACGCAGTCTATAATCCAAATCCGATAGACAGATGGATGAAGGGATGCACACTCCCCTCGGAATAGCCAAGTACTACCGAGGTATAACACATATATCCCTAGCAGCCAAAATTTACAATGCCCAACTATGAAACCGCATAGAACCCAAAATTGACGACTTTGTTAGGAAAAACCAAAATGGCTTAAATATTGACCATCCGTAGAATCCTAGAAGCCGTGGCAAAAAAAAAAAAAAAGAAAAATACAGGTGACAATACTATTTGTCGACTTTACCAAGGCCTTTGATTCCATTCACAGAGGGAAGATGGAACAAATCCTACTAGCATACGGCATACCAAAAGAGACCGTCGCTGCAAGAGAAATGCCAAAGTGAAAGTGCGTTCACCGGATGGAATAACAAAATACTTCGACATTGTACGTGCTACTTAAGAATAATCAAGCACATGCATGTCTAGTTAAAAGAAAAAACACCAACAGAATTACCAAAGCTAAAACGTAAAGTCCTCAATACATAAGATAGAGCTTATATTATGAAAATAATTTGTCCCTGGCCAAGAGCGAGTCTACCTAGGTTTCACCAAATGGCTGTCTCAAGATCGCACTGGCCAAGTGGGTTAAGATTAAATACATTTTTATGATTAAAAAGATCCCTCATCGATACAAAAATTAGCGAAAAAAAACAACACAACCTTATTCGAGAAACCGAGAAAAGAAATTATCCCTTTTTCTTCGTTGAACAATTTTTATCCATCCTTTTATTCAATAATTAAGCAATTTTTCCTGTGTCTGCAAATATTAAATACTTCAGACCTTTGGTTAAGCAATTCCTTTGGTTTATTATACTTATATAGGTATGATTCATTTTTCCTCCATACATAGTTTACAATATTTATTCCCCCTTATATTTACTACATCTTTTTACGTTTTTGTATTTTGATATAGGATCTATACCAGATTTGTTTTTGCCTTCCCATACGTAATTAGACAAACTAATTCTATGTCTATACATTTCATGCACCAAGCTACTTTTATGACCATAATATCTTTGTTTGAATGGGCCTTGCGTTGAACTCAAAGGAATTCTTTAACCAAAGGTTCCAAATATTTAATATTTGCAGACATAGGAAAAATTCGTTAATTAGAAGATAAAAGAATTGATAAAAATTGTACAACGTAGAACAAGCGAAAAAAAATTTGTCGGTTTCCCGAATAAAGTGGTTGTTTTTTATGCTAAATTTGTATAGGTGAGGGGTCTTTTTAATCAATAAGATGTATTTTATCCTAACCCACTTCGTCAGTGCAGTTCTGAAGATCCGTTTGGCGAAGCCTAGATAGACTCGCTCTTAGCCATATAGGAATTATTTTCATTATATATAAAAAAGTTATTATTCTGGAAAAACTTTCTGATATATATATATATATATATATATATATATATCTGCTAAGGTATAAAATGCAAACAAACGAAAGCTACTATTTAATGCCTTATAATTCCCGAGCTGATGTGGTTCTCTTGTTGGCTGAGTGATATAATACTCAGTCTGACGTAAATTTGGGCGAATTTCAAGTGCCATACGTGTCTAGTCACACTGAAGAGTTGTGATACAACGAAACATTCTGTCTGTGGATAACAATATATATATATATATATATGTTTATTTGAACTTAGTTGCAAATCATGTCTTTTGGTATTATTATTTGACTCTATTCTTAGACACTCTCTAACGTGACGTTCTTCTTGATTAAATGATTAGTTTTCCGCTAGTTTCTTTCCTGGGATTGGAATAAAAATTTCTCAAGAAGAGAATCCTGTTTGATTTTTGCTTTTTTTGTTTGTTCTTGTTCTATAATTGTAAAAATAAAGAGGCATTACTAAAAAGTTCAATTAAGGTTTCAATCAATTTTATCTATCCAGATAGATATATTCTCCAAAGTCTTAAGAAAAATGTCAAATAATGCGTTTTTATGTTTTACTTTTCAGACAGACAAGTAAATGCTTCAGAAATTCAAATTTATTTTAAGATAAGAAACATATTTAAATTGTTTTTTTTAATCTCTTTCATTGTTATTATTTTTTTTATTCTTAAAGATCACAATGCAAAAGAAACTGCTTTAATTCCTGAAAATATTCTAAACTATCGTTAGATACTTATCTAAAATTTAAAAAAACACAGACCAGAAATATCCTATCGTTAACAACTGGAAAAATATTCTTTACTGCTTAGGAATGCTTGATTAAAACCTGGAAATCTATACTTCTTATTTAATATTTCTATTTTAATATTTTTAGATGCTGATTACATTTAGATTAAAAGATTGATAAATGAAGGAAAATTATTATTATTTGACAAATGCCGATTCTTTTTCCCATTTTTCTTGACCAATGACGGTTTCTTCTTATCTTGATCAATATCAGTTTCTTTTTTATATTTTACGACAAATGATAATTATTTTATCGTATTTTATCAGCAATAAAAATTATTCATTATTTAATAAGAATCTTTTTTAGAGACAAATGACGCTTTCTTTGTTAAAACCTTTTTTTATGATCAAAGGCAATTACTTAGTTTCCATTTTAATGATCAATGGTAATTCTTTTATTTTTATGGCAAAAGTTATTTCCTTTATTTTTTAATGACCAATAGAGATTCTTTGTTTTAGATCTGATAATCCATAGCCGTATCTCTTTTTATATCTTATGACCGATGACAACTTCTTTTTTTTTACATATTACGATCCATGGCAATATCTTTTTTACATTTTCATGACCAATGGTAATCACTTTTCATACATTTTATGATCCGTGGCGATATTTATTGTTACATTTTAAAACCGATGGTAATTCTTTTTTATTTTACATTTTATAATCCATGACAATGTCTTTTCTACCTATTTATGACCAATTGCAAATCGTTTTGTAGATTTCCTGATGCATAACAATATCTATTTTCATATTTTAAGACTAACTTGTATTCCTCTTTTTTTACATTTTATAATACATTTTCTGACCAAAGACAATTCTTTTTTTCATATTTTAGAATCCATGGAAATGTTTTCCTTACATTTTTATGACCGATGACGATTTCTTTTTATGTATTCTTTATGATCCATAGCAATATCATTTTTACTTATTCATGACTAAGAGCAATTCCTTTTTTTCTATCGAATGATCAATTTACATTTAATGATCCATGGCAATGACTTTCTTACATTTTTATGACCAATTGCGACTGACTTTTTAAATTTAATGATTCATGACAATGTCTTTATTATATTTTTATGACCAATGGCAATTGCTTCTTATATTCTATGATTTACGGTAATGTAGTTTTTACATTTTCATGACCGATGACAATTCCTTTTTTATATGATCCGTGGCAATGTCTTCTTTACATATATATGACCAATCGCAAGGTTTTGTTATATTTTATATCCATGGCAATGTGATATTTACATTTTTATGACCAATGGTATTTAAAAAAAAAAAATTTATGAGCCGCGGCAATGTCTTGTTTAAATATCTATGACCAATGACAATTCCTTTTGTTTACATTTAATGACCCATGGCATTGTCTTGTTTACATTTTTAAGACTAATGGCAATTCCTTTTGTATATTTTATGATCAATGGCAAGATCATGTTTACCTATTTCTGACCAATCGCAAATCCTTTTTTTTATATTTCATGATCCATGGCAATTGTCCCTTTTTATTTTTATAACCAATGATGATTCCGTTTTTTAAAATTTATAATCTGCAGCAATGTCGTTTTAACATTTTTTCACCAATAGGAATCCTTTTTTCTTTTTTTAATGCATTCCAATGCCATTTTTACATTTTTATGGCTAATGGAAATTCCTTTTATAGACTTTTTGCTATAGGGCAATGTCTTTTTCATTTTTATAACCTAATATGATTCCTTTTTTTACACTTTATAAACTCCAGCAATGTCATTTCTTTTTCATAGTTTTGACCAGTAGCAATCCCTTCTTTACATCTTTTTGACCTATGGCAATCCTTCCTTTACTTGTTTATGACCAACGGCAGTCCCTTCTTTACATCTTTTTGACCAATGGCAGTCCTTTTACATGTTTATGACCAATGGCAGTCCTTTCTTTACATCTTTTTGACCAATGGCAGTCCCTTCTTTACATCTTTTTGACCAATGGCAGTCCCTTCTTTACATCGTTTTGACCAATGGCAGTCCCTTCTTTATATCTTTTTGACCAATGGTAGTCCTTTCTTTATTTGTTTATGACCAATGGCAATCCTTTCTTTACATCTTTTTGACCAATGGCAGTCCTTTCTTTACATGTTTAGGACCTATGAAAATTCTTGTTTTACATGTTTAGGACTAATAGCAATTACTTTTTACATTTTTGATCCATGGCAATATCTCTTTCCATTTTTCTAACCATTTATTAATTCTTTTTTTTAGACTTTATGATCTACAGCAATTTTTAAAAAATCGTCACTAGTCACGATTCTTTTCATACTTTTTTTGATCCGAGGCAATGCCATGTTTACATTTTTATGACCAAAAGCAATGAGGTTCTTCTCATTTTTATGACCAATGGCAGAGTATTTTTCACATTATCATGATCAATAGCAAATCCTTTTTTACGTGTATATGTTCAATCTAATTCTTATTTTTCATTTAACGATTAATGGTAATTTGTCTTTTTTATATTATGACCACAACAAATGGGTTTCTAGTTTTTTTACGGCTGATGACGAGACATTTTTTTTGGTGAATGGCAATTCCTTTTTGTATATTGTAAGGATTAATGGCAATTCCTTTTCTATCGTTTCATGACAAACGGCAATGTTTTTTATTTGTTGACTAATAGCAATTTTCCTTTTTATTACTCGTGTCAATTTCTTTCTTTATTTTTTTGTGAGCTCTTTTAAATCATTGTTTTATATTTTAATGACTAATAGCAATTCCTTTTATTACATTTTTATGACCAGTGGCAATTCCCTAATTTTTTTTCATGACTAAAGACATTTTTTTAACATTTTTATCACCCATAGCAATTCTTTCTTTTTTACATCTTTAAGACCAATTGCAATTTTTATCCATTTTTATGTCAAATGGCAATTCTTTTTTTATATTTTGATTATCAATGTTAATTTCCCTTTTCCTTTTCTTAACAGTTAGTGACAAGAGGTAATTCGAGTTTTTTTTCTCCTTAATGATCATTGGCAAATGATTTTTCTCTTTTTTGTTGCTAACCACAATTCCTTCATTCATTTTCTGACAAATGGAAATTATTTTCTTACATATAGATATCATTTTGACTTCCACGACAGATTGAGCAGCAAATTTCTCTAATACAAGCATGTGATGAAAACAAATTTCGAGACAAGGTGACTTGATTAATATTCATAACATTAAATTAATTTTTTAATCCGACAAATAGAAGAGTTGCAGAAAATTCCTATATCCAAACACAGAGCTGAATAAGCTCTTTAATTAATTAATTTATCTGTTACAGATTTATTTCTATTATTTAATGAAAATTTATAAATGATGCGCAAATTTTGTTGAACCGCAGTATGTACATGTGGAATAGTTCAACATTTTCATGATCCTAGATCGTTTCCTTTTTCATTATATTTTTTCCCTTGTAGAAATCAGGATTGCACATCACAGCAAATACCATTAAAGTGTTATACTCGCCTCTCAAAAAATATTATCGAATTTGACAGGAACAATATGATTTGAGGAGCGATTTCGCTTTAATTTTAAATTTTCCAAGATCCAAGAAAAATTATTATTTTAAAATTCAAATTTGATTAAGATCAATTCATATATAAAAGGAATAATAAAAACACACATACCCATTTATGTATGTATGTATGTCATTCATCATCAATTCGCGCTGCTAGCCTGGATTTCCATGATTCACTCTCTCTCTCTATTCGTCTTTATTATCCATTGCTCCTGCCATGTCTTTTAAACAATACCCAGGGTCCATACAGAACTGTTATAGGGAAGGTCTTGTACGTTGGCCAATTTTGGCACGTCCATGTGATGAGGGTCCATTGAAAAACGTTACATAAGTTCGTCCTTGCTTTTCCAGCTGTGTCGCTCGTGCCCTGTTCGTCTTACTTGGATGGTTTTAGGGATGGGAGGTAATTGGCCGTACATCTGTTGTTTTGTCGGGTGTTTCTTCCAGGATTTATTCAGTGTATATATATATATATATATATATATATATATATATATATATTACCATCTGGGACTAGTGTGGAAGCGAATATGGCTGCAGTCAAGATATATATAGTTGTTTGCTCAATTTAAACTGCTGCCTTGTCGATGAGCCATAGAATATTCTGAATGTATCCCCTGCAGCAAGGAAACATCACATCTAAATGAATTATTCAGCGAAATATACTCAAATGTATTTTATGATGAGACTCCTGTTATGAAAATCTGAGGAGTATGGAGAACCAATTGATTTTTGACCTAAAGATGGAAACCTAACAATTACTACAACTCCATGTCAGAGTGAACATTTGAGTAATAGCACTGATGAGCTACCGTAGCATACATGAAAGAATAACAAGAACGCTAATGTATAAAAATAGAATCTTCTTCTTTTCTTGTTATTTTTATTACCTGAAATGTACGTATGGGTAGAGTAAGAGAGAGTCGGGGACGGTTTAAATGCACACACGCGCACGCGCACACACACAGTGGTGACGGTGCTGTTTATCTGTGAAATCTCTTTGTCGTTCTACTCCGTTCTGTTTTCATGGGACTTCTACCGGGCAAACTGAAAATGTCCGATCATCTCAGCTTCTATATATTTATCAACTTTAGAGTCTTTGTAAAACTCTGCTTCTTCTTTCTGCTGGGATCATACCTACTTAAAAATTTAGCGAGTCTGTATCTTCATACTTCTCTGCTTTCTGCGTCTAGCATTATCGCAATGCATTTAATCGTTTCATATTCTCCTCGCTTTCGCAAGACTCGAACAGCTCACATTTTTCTCTCCCTTTCAAATTTCGGCCGTCTAGAATAAGGCCAGTGTTAGAGCAGCATGACATCTAGTGACTCTTCGGCCGGTTCCTTTGATCTTCGTTCTCTCAGGATCGAAAATCTTCAGTTGCTATATAATTTTCCGGGCGCCCATATCATTATTTTCCCAACACACCACTCTGGCAATTTCCGTGGCATTTCTGCCTTGTTTTTTTTGTTTTTTTTACCTTAGGAAGAATGTAGACGTCATGCTTTGCCACCCACGTAAGGGATATTTTTGTAATTTTTCAACACTGTTCCACATTACCCAGATCTACAGAACAAGATCCCCACCATCAAATGCTGGTAAATGTCATAACAAGGACCCTAAGACCAAATAATGAATGTTAGGGCGGTTAGACAGTGAGTGATGCGTTTAAAATGTGACCACAAGGATATAAGCAACAACCCATGTTTAAACCAAATGTGAATTCTTGAACAGGAAGCAGTTAGTCAGTTTATCGTTAATTGTGCCGTTGAAAGATTGTCTTAGTCGACAATATTTCCCAAACATGCATATCAGTATCCCTTCCCTGTAAGAAATCGGCCAAATCTTCAGATAAAAATGTTTTACAAATGTATTTCTTTGGTACTTTCCTATTGCTGTTGAAAATTCGCAGCTAATGATGGTCGTTCTGTGGAATAATAAGGTTTTGTAGTTTAATGAACCGAATATAATCTCTCAGCTTTATTTTCTCACAAACGAAACAGAGATCGCAATAGGTGCTATTGTGCTCTCTTGTAATTTCTGAGAAAATAAATCTAAGGAACGTTTGTGAAGTAATCACTCTTTCTCCCTCTCTCTCTCTCTCTCTCTACATATATATATATATATATAGCGATTACTCTCCATATTATCTAACTATCTGATTGTTTAATGTGATATTCAGGACACACATTGTAGCGTGGTCTTACACATCTGCAGATATGCAGTCGGTGTATTCTAGAGCCCCAGCCGCCTAGACGATCTAAAGTTTGATTGGTTTGTTTTGTTCGTTTTTATGGTATATAAACCTTTGTAGGTTATTTAACACAAAATCCATTTTTATGTAAATAATCAATTCTATTTCAAACAATTCAGTTTAGCATGAGTACACAGTTTGTCAAAATCATTTCAATTTCAAACTATTCAAGCAGTTATATATAACAATTCAGTTAAGTGTAAATACAGTTTCAATGTCAAAAACAGTTCAATTTCAAATAACTCAGTTTAGCAAAAGCACGTAGTTTAAATGTAAGTACTGTTTAATTGTGAAAAACAATTCTATTTCGAGCTATTCAGTTTAGTTAAGCAGTTCTAGTTTAGCTAATTCAGTTTAGTATAAGTTTAGTAAAAGTTTAGTATAATGTAACTTTGTTTACACGCAGTTACAAGTCAAAACTGTTCTATGTTAAACATTTCAGTTTTGTGTAAATACAGTTTTAATGTCAAAAATAGTTCTATTTCAAATAATTCAGTTAAGCATAAGCACGCAGTTTAAATGTAAGTACGGTTTAATTGTCAAAAACATTTCTATTTCAAGCTATTCAGAAGGCAGTTTAAATGTCAAAACAGTTCTATTTTAAACAATTCAGTTTAGCATAAATACACAGTTTAAATGCAAAAATCACTATAGTGAAGTAAACACGTTTTAGTTCTATTTATCCCATCGATAAGACCCATATCAGGTGCTATCACTCCGGGCCAAAGTGGACCTGGGAGCGATGGCAATAAAGGGATACTCCGCAATCTCCAAAGCTCCAGCATCACTGGGACCTCACCATCAGATTGTTTAGTGCCAGAACACTCGTTGTGGGGGGTCTTATCCCTCTTTAGAGGTGCAGTCGGTGTATTCTACAGCACCAGCCGACTAGCCGATATAAAGTTTGAGTGCTGAAAATGATGGCTTGATTTCAAGGGCATTTAGGTTGACTCGCCGTTAAAATAAGTTCCCTGTATCATATCTGAATTTATTTACAGATGTATAGGAAGAAGCAGCCTTTAGGAAAGCTGCATGTATGGTTGAAACACTTCAGTCTTTAAGTCGAAGTTAACTTGAATATATAAACTTAAGGCAAAATGAGTGTTGAATGGTATAAACTCAAAACCTTGATCTGGAGGCCTGGAAATTTTGTTTTGAGAGCCTCTTGTTTATCTTGCTTCTTGTCATAATTTGATGCAAGAAATTAACCACCCTTCAGTGAATGTTCACTGAGGCGAGGTAATGAGAAAGACAACCAGTAAAGCGCTCCATGCAGGCAGAAAATTTGAGAGGAGAAGTATCGGCGGGGTTACCGTGGATCACTTTTAGGGCACTTGCATTTTGAGAGTGTAAAATGATTTAACGGCATTTCAACCCGTCTTGGTTGGAATACTGTCAGAATTATTTCTCTATATCATTTCTGTGTTTACTTATTGAGAGTAGGGAGACAATAAATTATTAACACACTTAGAGAATGGTCGTTTCTATTAAGTACCTCGTTGGGGACGTTCAGAGACAGTCCCTGGAAATCATTTAAATTTATTTTGCTTTTTTGTTAAACCGGAGAAATGTGTCTTGATCCTTGGCAAGGAACGGTAAAGCTACGTAATTATTTTACTTTCTATCTTGCAATAAACTTCTACATACTGTGATAATACCCCTGCCGGCCGGGCCCCGACTATATCAAAGTTTTTAAACTAAACTACTGATGGCCAGTGTACCATGTAGTGATTTCCGACCAGGGGTATCACACATTTCTTTACGGTCACACAAAACACAACCGAAAGGATGGAAGAAAGAACAAACGAACAAACACGGACTTGGGTCAGCTCCAAGTGCAAGCAAGGGGAATTCTATGTGACGCTTTTTGTGCAGTTCTCATTGCATTTGTAGCCTATAGCAGGCGTGTATTTTGCCGCTAGCCATGCTGACTTCTGTTGACAGTGTCCTTCTCCTTCTCTTGACAGCTATCACAAGCCGACTGGTCTCTCCTGCCCTCCGTTGTCAACTGACTCTCTCTGTCATCTCTCAGACCTTCCTTCACTCCTCCACTTCCGGTCTCGCAGGAGAAATCATCCTCAGGCCCCTTTGTGTATCTTTCGCGCCAAAACAGACCAAGAATTTGTCTGAGTGGCGCCAACACAAACGGAAACGAATTGCTCCACATCGTGTCACAATATTGTTTATTCATGGAGCAATAGTGTAATGCAATAGACCATATTAGATATCAAAATCATATCAAGCAGCCGACACACGTTCGAAATTCGAAAAGACTTTATTCAGATGGGTACAATTTCATAACGTTCCAACGCAAACACAAGGAGTAGGAAGACCTTGCAAGGATTTCCAACCCATCTCTTTTACAGTCTCTAGGTATAATTATTTTTGGTCAACAAATAATTTCCTTTTTTTTAAAAATATAATTCAGTAGGTATATCGTTTAGGAGACATAATCCTAAAACAGAAGATTCAAAACACCATAAAGATTATTTCTTTTGTGATCCCCGTACTTCGCAAAGTTCAGGGCGGTATAAACTGAGTCAACCAATGTATTGTTTAAACACAGAAACTGTCCAATGAAAAAGCCAGTTTAAGTTAAAAGAGATGAAAGTAGGTTTTTCTTCTTTTTTTTTTTGTCTTTTTGACAGAATAAAAAGTAAACATTAAAGAAGGTTTTTTTTTTAATTTTAAATTTGTTTTAAATATTGAGTGTAGAAGTTTACAACAAAAGAAGTAGCCTCTTTTTCTAAACCAACCAATTGATAGCAATTAGATTGGTGTGGTACGAGTCACGATTAAATGAGGAGCAAATTCTCTATAGTTGCGACTTGAATTCGTGAGACGGCCTCGGCATCTTTTGCTCAACGAAATGAGTCATATATATATATATATATATATATATGGGGGTGCGCGCGCACATGTACGCATACGTGTGTGTGTTTGGGTAGTTGAGTTTCCTATATATTAGATTGGTGTCTATCTAATTCCTGTAAAAAGCATCTCAATATTTGATATAGAAGATTATAACAAAAATAAGAAAAAAAAAATGCGAAATGAAAGAATAAAAATGAAGAAAGAAGAAATGATGCGTCGTGGAAGAAAAACTAAAAACAGTAGAAACAACAAATAGAAAGGGGATATAAAAGTCGAAATAAGGAAAGTAAAATCAAAAGAAATGATGGAATTTAAAGAGAAGGAAGAAAAGAAGAAAGGAAGAGGAAAAAGAAGACGACTTAAACCAAATATAAAATACATCAACAAATAGGTGAAGATAAAGAAAATATTATAGAAAGAAAAGAAACAAGAAATAAAAAGAGAGAAGGAAACTAAGAAAGGAGGAAGGAATAAAGAAACGATTGGAGAAAGAAAACTAGGCATGAAGATACATTAGAAGAAAAACTAAAGAGAAATAAAAAGAAAGAAGGATGAAGGAATAAAGTTAGAAAAAAAGAAATTAGGGAAAGAAAACTCAAAATCTAAAAGAAAGAAAGAAAGAAAGAAAGAAATTGGTAAAGAAAGAAGGAAAGAAATCAACGAAAAAAGTAGGAAACAATAGAAGAAAAGGTTAGAAAGAAACAAAGAAACAAAGAAAAGTATTATCATAAATGAAAGAAAACTAGATAGAAAGAAAATGAACGAGTAAAGGGGATAAGAATTAGAAAGAAAGAAAGAAAGAAAGAAAGAAAGGAAAGTAATCTAAAAAGAAAGTAAGCTAAAAAGACAGAAGGAAAAATAATGTTATGAACAACAAGATAACAGTAAATCCGATGGAATCATTTTCCTCGCATTCAAAGCTTTATAGCTAAGCTTACCAATACATGCAATCATAAAAAGTAAAAAGAAATAAAAATGAAAAAAAAAAAAAAAGAAAAATAAACAGCACGTGGCTGTTCATCAGTGCATGCGTTCTTGCCTAAATTTTCAGCTCTTCCTTTTTGAGGGAAATCTCCACCCACTGTAATATATAGTGGGACGTGTCTGTTTAACCATGAGTAGAACCGTAGAGAAGCATGGTTGAGTAGCTTAGTACTTACCAACGCAGGTGCCAAAAACCATTCCATTACTCTTATTCCTGATGCAGGCAGGTAGACAAAACCTTATTTAGTGATTGTTTCGTTCGAGTTGTGCGAAAAGTCAATATTCCAAACGCGGCCTTCAAAAGAGGTACATTTACTAAGTATTTCTATCACTGGTTATTTGAAGCCCTATAGTTATGTGAAAATTATTCGTATTAGATGGGAATACTTCATAAATAGAATTATTAATTACCGTTAGATAGCAATAATTGAAACCATTTAACAGTGCGCAAAAAAATGATTTAAAAAAATAGAATTATTATACTTCAGAATAATTGAAACCATTTAAATGCGTGCGAACAAATAATTAATATAAAGCAGAATTATTATTCTCAGCTATAAGAGAAATCGTTTAACTGTGTGCAAACAAATGAATAATATTGAACCGAATTATCAATCTCAGCAATGATTAGAATCTTTTAACTATGTGCACACAAATTATCAATAGTAAATGAAATTATTCGTATTAGATAGCAATATTTGAAACCATTTAAATGTGTGCAAAAAAGTGATTGATATTAAATGAAATTATGATTCTTTACAATACTTAAAACCACTTAACTGTGTGCAAACAAATGAGCTTTAACATATTTTTAAAATGAAGTAGCCAACAAAATAGTCACTTACAAATTATCATAAATATTTAAAGAAAACATAAAAACAAAGTAATCCAAAAGTGATAAATTTATTCCTTCCACCTGTTGAATGACTTCCTTTGATGAGGATTTCAATTATTTCTATCTAACATGAATAATACTATTTACTATAAACCCTCGCTTGCACAGTTTTCACACGGTTAATTTATTATACCCTACTTTTGGCTTATTTTTCTCAACAAACTGTCGGATTCATGTCCATTATTTACACACACACACACACACACACACACACACACACACATATATATATATATATATATATATATATATATATAATCAGGATTTGGATTTAAAAACCAGGAAAGGGTGATATGCCATAAGACAACACTAAACTAAACTAATTCAGATTGAAAATTTGGTACTCTATATTATTTTTTCACGAGATTTTTTTATGACTTGCTTTTTTTTTAACATTGGATTTTTCAGGTTGTTCTTCTCAGGAGTTTGAGCAAAAGCAACTCTCTTCAGGTTACCAGGATTCTTCTTAGTATTCTAGCTGATTTTAAAAGTGCTGTGGTCTAGATAGTCTTTGTTTTTCCTTTGATCTCCAGTTATCTCAGTGTCCTAGTATGATACTAAATTTTATCTGACTGTGAGGATCCAGTTCCGAAAAACTGGAGAGAGTAGACTACCTCTTTATTGCCATTACTCCCGGGTCCACTCAAACGCAGAGTGGTCTCACCTGTTAGGGTCACATCTATTTGTTAAATTGATATATTTAAAACTTATTTGAATGTGATAGGAACGGGCGCAATTTATTGAAGAAACAAAAACATAGAAAATATAAGTATAAGGATAAACCGAAGACAATTCCCTAACCTCTCGGCGTAAAATAATTCATGATGGGTTGTTATACCGTTAATATCAATCGTTTCAGTTTCCCAATTACTCTTCCAGGCTTTTGTTAACCAATCAAAGAGCTCAAAGAACAATTGGTATCACAGTCAAACTCTCGTTACATATCTTTTTCAGCTCTTTTATTTTCATTTTATGATCCACCAAGACGGCAAAATAATCAGAATGACAAGTTCTTTTTCCTTCGTTTGTTAATACTTGGCCTGATCCTCTTGACAGGATTTAGTGTCCCTTTTTTATTTCAAAGACACAGAGAATTTATACGTCTTATGTTCTAACAGATCCTAGTTTATAAATATACCCTTTGTCAGCGAAGTCAAATTTTGATTTTTGTAAAATTCTTGGCTCGATATTGTATTAATCAACTCACCTGAATATAGTCGAATGCTTATTTTCAAGGTGGAAAGCATTTCTGTTATTTGAACTTGTGGGAAATAAACTCTTTTATAGATACCAATTAACGGGCTAAGGTTGTCTGGTTGCTTAAATAGCTGCTATTTTCCATGGTTGCCAATAGTAATCGTTCGGACACAGTTAAAATTCATGACTTGCAATGCTGATTTTCCAGATTGAAAAGCACTTTCAAATTACTAGCTGGAGTTGCAAAATCTTATGAGCTTTATTTGCGAACCTTTGACATTGTTCTGTCTTAAAATAGATTTTGTCACGATAGGTTATTTTTGAAGCGTTGAATCATCATTTGAGCCTAAGTAAAAGCCAGGATTTTCATTGCCTGATTTTCAAGATAGAAAAGCACTTTCAAATTAGCTAGCTGGTGTTGCAAAATCTTTCGAGCTTTATTTGTCAACATTTGACATTGTACTGTCTTAAAATAGACTTTGTCTCGATAGGTTATTTTTGAAGCATTGAATCATCATTTAAACCAAAGTAAAAGCCAGGATTATCATTGCTGATTTTCAAAAGAATGCTCTAACTTTAAAGATTCCTTTTTTCTTTTCGCCATTTATTTCTAGATTTGTTTCTTTCTACATTATTTTCTGCTTCTTTCTTTCTTTCTTTTTCTGGTTTTATGTACTTTTCTTTCTGTATTTATTTCTAGTGTACTTTCTCATATTCTTTCTTTCTTTCTTTCGTTTTCTGGTTTTATGTACTTTTCTTTCTTTATTTATTTCTAGTGTACTTTCTCATATTCTTTCTTTCTTTCTTTCTTTCTTTCGTTTTCTGGTTTTATGTACTTTTCTTTCTTTATTTATTTCTAGTGTACTTTCTCCTATTCTTTCTTTCTTTCTTTCTTTCTTTCTTTCTTTCTTTCTTTCGTTTTCTGGTTTTATGTACTTTTCTTTCTTTATTTATTTCTAGTGTACTTTCTCCTATTCTTTCTTTCTTTCTTTCTTTCTTTCTTTCGTTTTCTGGTTTTATGTACTTTTCTTTCTTTATTTATTTCTAGTGTACTTTCTCCTATTCTTTCTTTCTTTCTTTCTTTCTTTCTTTCTTTCGTTTTCTGGTTTTATGTACTTTTCTTTCTTTATTTATTTCTAGTGTACTTTCTCCTATTCTTTCTTTCTTTCTTTCTTTCTTTCTTTCGTTTTCTGATTTTATGTACTTTTCTTTCTTTATTTATTTCTAGTACTTTCTCATATTCTTTCTTTCTTTCTTTCTTTCTTTCTTTCTTTCTTTCGTTTTCTGGTTTTATGTACTTTTCTTTCTTTATTTATTTCTAGTGTACTTTCTCCTATTCTTTCTTTCTTTCTTTCTTTCTTTCTTTCTTTCTTTCTTTCTTTCGTTTTCTGGTTTTATGTACTTTTCTTTCTTTATTTATTTCTAGTGTACTTTCTCCTATTCTTTCTTTCTTTCTTTCTTTCTTTCTTTCTTTCTTTCGTTTTCTGATTTTATGTACTTTTCTTTCTTTATTTATTTCTAGTACTTTCTCCTATTCTTTCTTTCTTTCTTTCTTTCTTTCTTTCGTTTTCTGATTTTATGTACTTTTCTTTCTTTATTTATTTCTAGTACTTTCTCCTATTCTTTCTTTCTTTCTTTCTTTCTTTCTTTCTTTCTTTCTTTCTTTCTTTCGTTTTCTGATTTTATGTACTTTTCTTTCTTTATTTATTTCTAGTACTTTCTCATATTCTTTCTTTCTTTCTTTCTTTCTTTCTTTCTTTCTTTCTTTCTTTCTTTCTTTCTTTTATTTTTCTTGGAAATCCCATTCTTTCCTTCTTTCTTCATTCTATTTTTTATTTCTGTTACAATTCTGTATCTTAGAATATTGGTATGATTTTTACAGCAATTAGAGATACAGCACTTAAGCGTATCTTCACCTCGACAGAAAAAACAGACACACATTCACAAACACACACATACACCGACATACAGCAACATAAACACACACAAACACACACTCACATACACGTACACGTGAAACAGCCAGCACACACAAACACTCGCAAAATACTCACACAAAAATCACACACTCAAAGACACACACACACACACACATACACAAATACACGTAAAATAAATACTTGCTTCAAAGCATACACATGCACCCGTACACACACAAACACATACAAACCCCACATATATCACACGCAAAACAAATACGCATACATAAAAATACTCAAACACACACACACACACACATATACACAAACACACACACATACACAGACGCGCAAAATAAGCATACACAAACGCAAAATAGCACAAACGCATACACACATTCAAATACACACGAAACAGCTACACACACACAAACACGCAAACATACGGAAAATACACACAAAAAAAAGACACACACAAAGACACAAACACACGCAAAGCCAACGCACATCAAAACACACACACACACACACACACACACATGCAAAACTCACATGCGCATATAGATACACAAACATATACAAAACTGAGTAACACACACACACACACACACACACACACACAAAAACCACACACACATAAAAACACGCAACCATATGCGAAATACACACTCATACATTCACACACAAACACACGCAAAACATACACAATCTCACATACACACATACAATAAGTTGAACTCTATTTCCTGACTTGGAAGGAATGGTTTTACAGTAAGGCTAGAAATCAAGAAATCCTTCAAATAGCTCGCACTTGCTTTTCTTTCTCAAATCAAAGTTAAATTACCGAGCATATCAATTAAACTCTTCAATGAAAGCAGCCGTTACCCAACCATTTCCAATCACAGAAAAACAAATAAATGTTGGAACACTCCTCAATGATGACTGAAGGAAAGATCAGTGAACGCAACCGTGCGTGCGTGCGTGTGTTTTCTACAGCAAACTTCATTTTGCTCTTGTCAGCTTTCAAGATTTCCGGGGTTTTTTTTCTCAGGTTCTAAAATCTTTCTGTCAGCTACTTTCAACTTTCTATATACAGAGTGTCACCAAAGAGCTGAGCGAGCTGAAGGCATTTAAAAACTTCGAGTTGGATAAGATCTTACAAAGTAACGCTCATTGTTTTATAGGGAAGAGATTGTCATAGATGTTCGAAATGCTCAATCGATGAGACATACAAACGCTGATCAATTTAACAAAACACATTGATCAATCTTTTATCATATTTACCAACCCCTCCGCTCGGGCAGGATATGACACAAGGTCAATTTTTAAGTGGAGTTTAACAGGTTTGAATTCAGAGTTTTCCTTCTCCTAGACTAGTTACAAGGCTGAAGAACCTAGTCTGCCCTACTATTTACCCAAAGCTGGAGGAGGAATAATTAGATTCATACCTTTCCCAAGGGTATTAGTAGCTATGTGAAATGCAATCAGTCTTGTCCAGGATTTGAATTCGTGTCGCCGTGTCCATTTCCTACAACGATAACCTTTACACCACGGGCACCTCCACACCGTGATCAATCTTTTATAAACCATCTAAAATGTTTTTAGCAACACACACACACATACACACATATATATATATATATATATATATATATATATATATATATATATATATGTAAAGTTTGCCACCGTAGTTGAGGGCGACTCGAAGGCTTCCCTTTCAATAACTACTACACCGAGATATAGAGGACGGTGCTACTCTTGTTGAATAGCCGTAATACAAATACAAGCAGAAACAAAATCAAACATAATTTACGAACTACAATGAACGAACGAACGAACACACTTCTTTATAAAAATATATATCTCTCACACTTTATTCTCGAAAGGGTTGATGTTTCTGTGGTGTGTGAGAGATGGGTGGAGAGACATATACTCAGAGAGAGGACTTCTTCTTCCCATGTCTTCTTCCGGGAGCCAGGGTATGCCAACTCTTTCACCCTCTTGCAAGCTCGTCAGAGACGCCTCTGGTTGGCTGCGTGTCCCAGGCTCGACTGTGATTCTCTGCACTCTGTCTAAATCTGACCGCGTGGTTCTGATCATGTGGTCTCCTTCCGGTTACACACCTGTTCGAACTGAGTGCCCTGATCGTGCTTTCCTGTTTACTAATCACAGCGTGACAGCTTGTCAAAGCACACGGGGTCACAGGGAACGAATCGATAATCCATGGCATATGTAATTTTACACTCGTGTATAGCCATAAAATTATCAATCACAACAGTTATACAAACACATTCAAATACAAATACTGGCGGCCTCTGTGGTTTCAGATACGAACGGGTTTATTAATTTCTGACTTTGGTTCATGGTGACACGAGGAGAGAGACACAATTCTTAAAGTCTATGCTAAACATACTATGCTGACCCCACTCCCAACGTGCGGCACATCTCGTGGTGTTTACGATCACTGTCGATAGAAATCCGAAAAAAACTCAACCGCTCACCTCAACGGTAGAAAACTCAACTACATGCCTCAACAGTCGAATACCCAACTGACGTCTTTTCAAAATCCTCAGATTATCAGGAACATCTCTGCGGGGCATGACATCATCAACACTCCAGCCCCATTTCCTGTCTGTGTGTTTATTATGACAAATGGTGAGTGTAATATCCTTTGCGAACGAGCGTAAACTGCACCAAATGACTCAAAGCCTTATCCAACTGAATGATAGAATATAATTAACGAAAAATAATTAATATAAAAACATAATTCCTTTATTATATAACACTACTACACTTTCTGGATTGCTCCAATTTACCTTTGAGATTACTTTATATTGCTGAGTGCTGAGTGCTAAGCACGGCGGCATCAATTACCATTTTTTTAGTCTTTGGTATGATACGACCTGGGATTGAACTACGGTGACCGGGAACATTGGTGAACACTCTAACCATTATGCCAATGGCCCGGTTATGTATGTACATTTATTTATTTATTACAGATAGATAATATTAAGAGATTAGCGAACTTTCAAAACGACCAATAAATATTTTTTTCTTATTTAGCAGTAAATCATCTAACACTAGAGAAGACGGAAAACATTTTTCATTAATGGTTAAATATTTTTAAAACGGGTTAAATTATATAAAATAATCGTATTTTTTCTTTCCCAAGACACGCTGAGGAAAATATTATGGAATAACTTAGTATTGAAGAAAAAATAGGATTTACTTACAAAAATAAAATTGATATTCAGTTTTTTCCTGTTCGATATTTATAACAACCTTAATTCTTTCAGGCTTCAATTTCCCTCGTTAATCAAATATTTTTATCAAGGTTGTTCCAACTTGTCCAATTAGCAGTTATAAAACTTTTTTGATGGAAAGAGCTTTTTCACGGACCATTTTTTAAAAATTTCTATATGAATTTTAAATGGGTTTGGATCTGGACTGTTCATTAACCATGTTAAAACGCTTTGCGTTTTATTTTGGATACATTTTCTTATTGTTTATTTTTCTTTTTTACTGGTAAATAAAAAATATATAAGATAAAGAACGTAAGTAAAAGGAGTGAACTAATTTCATGATATTTAGTTGGGTTTGATGGCATATCAACCATTGTAGGTTATTTAATGCCAATTCTTCTTTGTACATATATATTGAATATATAGGATTTGGTTTAGTTGGGTTTGATGGCATATCAACCATTGTAGGTCATTTAATGCCAATCCCTCTTTGTACATATATATTGAATATATAGGATTTGGTTTAGTTGGGTTTGATGGCATATCAACCATTGTAGGTTATTTAATGCCAATTCCTCTTTGTACATATATATTGAATATATAGGATTTGGTTTAGTTGGGTTTGATGGCATATCAACCATTGTAGGTTATTTAATGCCAATTCCTCTTTGTACATATATATTGAATATATAGGATTTGGTTTAGTTGGGTTTTATGGTATATCAACCATTGTTCATTATTTAATGCCAAATCCTCTTTATACATATATATTACATATATTTGATTTGGTTAAGTTGGGTTTTCTGGCATATCAAAAAGTATATGTTATTTAATACCAGAGCCTATTTATACATATATATTGAAATACAATTGGGGACACATTTTGTTGATAACATTTTTAAACGAGACTGAAATCTCTTTTCTTTACAAACAGTTAAATATTTTCAAGTGTTGCTAATACGAATAATTCAATTTACGATTCATCCTTTCCTTGCATACAGTTAAAGGATTTCAATTGTTGTTATCTAACTCTAATAATTCCATTCAATATTATTCATTTCTTTTCCGTAGGTGAAGTGGTTACAAATATTACTATTTAACGCCAATTCTTTTTAACACTATTCATTCATTTGCACGAAGTAAAATGTTTACAAATATTACTATTTATTATCAACAATTCAATTTAGGTACACAGTTAAATAGTTTCAAGTATTTTTACTTAGCACTCAAAATTCAATTCAACATGACTAATTCTTTGGCACACAGTTAAATAGTTACAAGCATGACATTGTTTCACTAACAATTCAAGTAGACAGTCATTTGTTTTCACACAATTAAATGACCAAACAGTTCTATTTCTAACAATTCAATTCAACATTAGACATTTGTTTGCACACAGTTTAAATATTAGAGAGTTCTATTTGGCCATTAGATGGGACATTTTAGGTGCTACCACTTCGGATCAGAATGGACCAGAGAGCAATAACAACGAAGGAGTACTCCGCATTCCTGGAGCCTCACCATCATATTGTTTAGTGTCATATCTATGATACTTATTGGTGGGGGAGATTTTACTCCTCTGCATAGTGCTGCCGGTGTTATTCTACAGTCCTCGTAGACTGGTTCACATTCCAAAATATTTGCCAACAGTAATATATATATATATATATATATATATATATATGCAAATTTCATTGAACATAATAGACATTTTATGCCTACATATTCTCTTTTGGATCCGTTCGAATTACCGTATTACTTTTATCGTATTCGGGGGGAACAGTTCCCCCCAAATACGATAAAAGTAATACGGGAATTCGAACGGATCCAAAAGAGAATATGTAGGCATAAAATGTCTATTATGTTCAATGAAATTTGCATTAACGAAGAAATGCTGCTTAAATATACATATATATATATATATATATATATATATGTGTGTGTGTGTGTGTGTGTGTGTATGTGTGTGTGTGTAAAAGAAAGGTTTCATCTTAAAGAAATGCGCTATCGCGTAATAACCACAGCTATGTTCAGCAATCTGTGGCCTGTGTGCCAAAATAAGTAACCCATATAAATGAAAGTATTGAGCCTGAATTTGAAATCATCATCATCATCATGTCACGCCACCAGCACGAACCTCCCTGACCCTCTCCCGCCACCCCCTCTATTGTCCATCGCTTCCGGTTGGTCTTCAAGGCTACATCTTGTATCGACACAGAGCTGTTGTATGTTGGTCCTAGCTGGACGTCCTGCCTTTGCTCGTCCACGTGAGGGGGTCCACAGGAGTATATCACTAATGAGTTCATCTCCACTTCTCCAGCACTGTTCCCTAGGTCTAGTTCTTCTAACTTGGATAGTTTTCGTGATGGGTGGTAAGTGGCCGTATAGCTGCTACTTTCTGAGTTGCTGCCTCCGGGACCTGTTCAATATAGCTCGCAGAATTTGAAATACGAAATTTAAATGAACACTTATATACTTGTTTGATTGTTTGTTTGTGTTTTATGGTACACCAACTTTTGCAGGTTATTTAATGCCAAATCCATGTTTATACAAATAAACAGTTCCATTTCAAACAATTCAGTTTAGCATAAGTACAGTTTAATAGTCAAAATCATTTCTATTTCGAACTATTTAGTTTAGTCAAACAGTTTTAATTCAAACAATTCAGTTTAGCGTAGGTACAGTTTCAATATCAAAAATAGTTCTATTTCAAGCAATTAATTTAGCACAAGTACGCAATTTAAATGTCAAAACAGGGCCATTGGAAGCAATTCAGTTTAGCATGAGTAAAGTTTTGTTCTATTTGCCCCATAGATAGGTTTCTATCAGGTGCTACCACTCCGGAGCAGAGTGGACCTGGGAGCGATGGCATTGAAGGGGTAATCTGCATTCCTCGAAGTTCCGGCATTGCTGGAGCTACACTATCAGTTTTTTGTATCATATATATGATACTCATTGAGAAGGTCTTACTCCTCTACAGACATGCAATCTGTGTATTCTACAGTTTCAGACTTCTGGACCACAGGACACTCGTTGTGGGTTGGGGCACCTTACCTATCTGCAGAGAAGCAGTAGTTGTACTCTACAGCCCATCTAACCTACGGGGCAAATCAAGTGTATACAGTAATTTTGCAATTTAAATGGACAAGTATAGACTTTTGTGCAACTTATAAATAAAAGTAAAGAGTTGGAGCCAATTTTTTTTTATCATTGTTTTGATAATTTATAAAGACCGTTTCTTTTTGTTGACGAGAAGGTGGCACTAATGCAACAGAGTCCGTGGGAATTTTTCTTATTGTCTCAACTGCAAACTTATCTCACGAGGAAGATTTAAGGATTTTTATCCCTCAGCAGTATTGTTTTTCTCCGTAGAATAATATCATTCTGACAAAAAAAAATAAAGTGAACATGAAAATCTTTCTGTGAAGGATTTATAGACTCACAAGTATCTAAAAATGTTTCAACAACCAAAACCAGTGTAGACTTGTCCAAACGATGATCGTAACTCGTCGTAACTTGAAAAATGGTTAAAAACTAACTAGGTATTACTATTACCAGCTGCTTAAGTTCACATGCACCATGCAGGTGATAGTCATAAATCTGGGAGGTATTTCTACAGCAACCTGTATTACGTTGATTGCTTTTATGGCATGTCAACCCTTTTTTCGAGCAATTACATGGTTTCAGGAAACTATACCTTTTTAACTGTTGTAATATAATTAGGGACTCCAATTGATTGTTTTAGTATTAAGTTATTTCCCTACTATACTTAGAGGTGTTTTGCGTAGTATTACAAATGTCTATTTGAGAACCAGATCGTAACACGGTAATCAGTTGCTAACAATCATTTATTTTTTGTTAATCATTCATGTCAGATACTAATTTGCTCAGTTATATGGTTTCAAGTACTCTTATCTAACACTAATAATTCGTACATAACTGCATAGTATCAAGTATTCTTATTGGTTGCAAGCAGTTGAATATACTTCAGTTGTTTGAGTCAAGTAAATATATTATACTTTGTTACATTAAAAATGTTTTGTGAGCCGATGTATCAATGTAGTTTAAACCTATTCTAATCATCGTAAACATACGAAGAGCATACGATATGTTTCCAGACTTTTTTCGTATGGGTATTTAAAATTGTCATAGACTCTTGAAAGCTCCGCATGTTATTGCTATACATCTTTTGAGATGACTGACCAATTTTTATGATTTCAAATTCAAATGAACAGCAACAGCAGCAATTGGAATACACCCTACTAAAGCCTGATTGTCACAGCTGGTGAATTTCAAAAATGCAATCTGACACTTAAGAAGAACGATATGCAATAAAATTGTTTTAAACTTGAAAAAAATGCCACAAAAACGTATGGAATGCTCCAGACTGCTTTTCGACCATCTTGCATGAATCGAGCATCAGTTTTTGAATGGCATAAGAGATTCAAGGAAGGCAGGGAGTCTGTGAGGGATTATGAGAGGTGTAGGGGGAGTAAAAATATCAATACACCAGAGTTGATTGGCCAAAGGGTTAAGGTTAGGGTTACCATGTCGAGGTTTTAAGGGAGTTCAGGAAGAGATTCCGTCGGAAGAAGCCAGCACTCTTCAAATCGGGTCAGTGGCATTTCCACCAAGACAATGCACCAGTTCACAACTTCGTCCTTGTCACAGACTATTTGACCAAGATGGGCATCAAGACAGTTTGTCACCCTCCCTATCGTCCAGACCTTGCTCCTTGAGACTTTTAGTCATTCCCTAAGCTCAGAGTCTGTCGTTATGAGACAACTGAGGAGATGAAAGAGACTGTGACGAAGGTCATTGACACGCTCACACAAGAGGACTTCCATAGGGCCTTCTAGAAGTTGTTGGAACGGTGCAACAAGTGCCTTGCAGCCAGAGGAGATTACTTCGAAGGGAACTAGATTTTCATGTGTGTACTAACAATAAAAGTGCCCATACAAAAAAGTCTGGAAACTTATCGTATGCATCTTGTAGATCTCAACGGACTTTACCACTCTGAGTTTGAGTGAACCTAGACGTAATTTTAACAAAAGCGATAATCCAAATATTTCAGTTCAGCCAGTTGTAGAATACACCGACTGCATCCTTCTGAGAGGAAAGACTCCGCAACGAGTGTTCTGGATGTGACACGAAATAATCTGACGGTGAGGTTCTAGTAATGCTGAAGATTTGGGGAATGTAGTGTACCTCTTCATTGCCATTGCTCCTTTGTTCATAGTGACTCCGGGAGGTAGCAGCTGAAAGGATCCTATCTATGGGTCAAATAGAACTGTTTGGAATTTAAACTGAGTGCAAAGAACTGAATTTTGCTAAATTTGATTGTTTAACAAAGAAAAATTTGATTATTTAACTGTGTCTAATGTCTGATGTTTAATTGTTAGTGATACAAAAAATACTAGGAACCATTTAACTTTTTTACTTATGCTAAATTGAATTGTTTGAAAAAGAACTGTGAGTTTATTTGATTGAATATGAGCAGATGACTGATGTTTTATTGAATTTTTAGTATTAAAAAGTAATATTAGGAACCATTTAACTTTGTTGACTTACGCTAAATTTAATTTTTCAGAAATATAATTGTTTGATCATTTAACTCTGTGTATCTACTAATTGCTTAAAAATATTAGAAAACTATTTTACATGTAAAACAGAATTTGGCCTCAAATAATCATCATCATCTTGTCGTGCCACCAGCACGGATATCCTTGACACTCTCTCGCCACTCCTACCTATCGTTCATCGCTTCTGGTAGATCCTCAGGGCTACATCCCGTATCCTCACAGAGCTGCTGTATGTAGGTTCGAGCAGGTCTCTCTGCTTTTGCTCGGCCCTATGAGGGGATCCATGAGCTCTTCCCTACTTCTCCAGTAGTGTCCTGCGTGTCTGGTTCGTCTAACTTTCATAGTTTTCGTGATGGCGGAAGGTGGCCGTACAGCTTGTGCTTTGTAGGCTGTTGCCTCCAGGACTTGTTCAAAATTGTTTGCATCATTCTTGTGTAGTTGCCGTCAATCTTTTTCTCTATACGTTTATTCAGCATCCATGTAGTGCATCCATATAGCAGTACCGACACGACTGCGGCTTGGAAAAAAATGCGTTTCAATTTTTTGGTCAGGTCTGATTTCCATATGACCAAGAGGCTATCGTTAGCTGTCCATGCCTTTGCTAGTCGCGTGTCGATGTCTTTTTCGGTTGATGAGACACTGCTTCCTAGGTAGGTGAACTTGTCAACTAGTTTTAGAGAACTACTGCCTAGTGTGGAAATGTCACCTGTTTGATTAAAGCACATATATTCCGTTTTGTGAGCATTGACATGGAGGCCAATGTCTGTGGCGACTCGTTCCAGACTATGAAGTAGTGTTTCGGCTTGGGCGGGTGCATTTGCCAGAATCGCTATGTCATCCGTGTAGTTGGCGTCGGTAATTGTTTTAGCGGGGTACCTTCTACTTCTTTTCTTAGTCAGGTCGAAATCGTTTTATGCGATAAAACCATACCAAATATTTCTTATCACTGGATTCAGTTAAGGGACATACGTAACACACAAGAACAGATGGATCCATGACCTTCCCAAGGGAATCAGGGCTAAGTGAAACAGAAAAAGTATCGTCAAGTATTTGAAATCGGGTTGCTGGCTGAATTTTCGTATCAATAAGCATTACACATAACCCAACAAACACTTCCTCTAAAAAAATCAAACGACACCACATCCCACCACACCACAGCTGAAACACAGTAAGTATGGTTTTCCTCCACCAACCATCACACCCACCACAATATATTTACTACCTTTCTCTATTAACCCCCATGCCTTTCTCCATACGCCTCCACTATAGGTTAAATTTATATTTTATGGGCGTTAATAATAGGTCTTAACACTGTACATTCATCTTATCTACCACGTATACTCTATCTTTTACTACAATGGCTTATAAGTCATACAATGTTAACACAAAACAGATAACTATCCAAAATAACCATCACAACCACCCCAACTATTACCCATACCTCCCAAACCCACCATCAATTTCCTCATTTTTATAATGACAACACTTTGCTTCTCAGTTATAATCATCATTGTACATAAAAATATTAACTATTATTGTAACCCCTTTATTATTTTCATAATGTACTTACTATCACAGATAACGATATTTTATATTCTATATACGCAACATATCATCAAATCGTTGCTGTATCTGATATTGCTAAATCTCTTCTCTCGATAAAATACAAACATTGGCTATTCCATAGTATATTGCAATACAATATATCCCTACTCCTTGATATTCATTGTGATTCGTGTCTACCATAATATACTCGCTAAAATACCAGGTGCCCGTGGTGTAGTCGTTATCGCCGTAGGAAATGAACACGGCGATACGAGTTCAAATCCTGGACAAGACTGATTGCATTTCACATAGCACTAATACCCATGGGAAAGGTATGAATCCAATAATTCTCCCTCCAGCTATGGGTAAATAGAGGACAGACTAGGTTCTTCAGCCATGGTTTGGCAACTAGTCTAGGAGAAGGAAAACTTTGAATTCAAACCTATTAAACTCCGCTTAAAAATTGACCTTGTGTCATATCCTGCCTGAGCGGAGGGGTTGGTAAATAGTACCATAATATACTCGCTAAAATACGCTTACAAATCAAATCTTTATTTATTTCCCTCGATATGCAATAACGAAGTTTTGTTTCTTAGTTATAATCACCAACACATACAGAAATAGATAATGAATCTTTGCCGACAATAAAGTAGCAATATCAGATACACTGACGACTAACATCCGGTACAAACAACGGGCTGCGCACGTACCATCACATACGAATTCACTATATACCACTTACACATACACATATAATAATACGCACATATAACCGCCCTACTCACCCACAGACACTTATAATCACACGTAAAGATTCCTACACAATCCCAAAGATTTTTTACTGCATTTTTCGATTTTCGATTCATTTCATTTTGTTAACTGCCTGGTTATTTTTATTTTGTAAAAACCTCATGAATCCCACAGGTCGCAGACTAAATTCCATGGAATTAAATATATAAATCTAACTTATATTTATTTATTAATATTATATAATAGCTCTATCCTAGGTATTGAGCACTCTCCTTATTATATTGCACTTGGTTCGCCAATAACCCACAAAGTGATCTAATGACAACCAACACGGTGATAGATAGATAGATAGATAGATATTTCTTTCATTTTCCATTATTAACAGCTGTCACATTTTGGGGGCTTTTTCTGTTTTTGTTCGGCAGTCTGTCAGATTTTAGTGTCTTCATTCGTTTTTTTTTTTTTTTTCAAAATGAACCACGAGAAAGGAAATCATAGTCCAGCAGACATTTTCACTTGCGAGAAACTTTCCAAGCAGAATCCCGACTACAGAGTCTACAGCAAGCAGCAAGAAGCGTTGACCTCTACGTGAACTAAAATTAAAACAGCGTATATGTGTTTTTAATAAGAATGATACATCTCCAATCTAATTGACAAGGCTTTAGCATGAGTAGACCAGTTCATACTGGTTTTCGGCTTCAACATCTCACATGCTGAAAGTGATGCAAAAGTGTGTAATACCATTGACAAGGGATCGATCACATGAAAATATGATCTATTCGATAAAATTAAACGGGATTTCTTTCACGCTGTAGCTGTACCTATACTATTATATGAATGCACTACGTGGATGTGAACGGCAGATATAGAGAAAAAGATAGATGAGAACGACAGAAGAATGTGGTGTGCTGTCTTAAACAAATCCTGGAAGCAGCTCCCTACGAAACAGCAGCTGTACAGCCATCTGCCTCTCATCCCTCAAAACATTCAGGTAAAAGGAACAAGACATGCGGGGCGCAGCTTAAAACGTAAAAACGAACTCATAAGCAACGTTCTCTTATGTACTCCTAAACATGGGCGTTCCAGGGTTGACCCACTGATAAAGACTTAAATCAATTTTCTGAGGATGAATTATGCAGTCTCGAAAACCTTCTTGGAACGATGGATTATAGCGATGGATGGCAAGAGAAAATCAGGGAACTACGAGCTATCAGAGCAACTTGATTATATATATATATATATAATAAAGGGACACGTTGGCCCGAATTCAAATACAGAATGAAGCGCTTTGCATTTCTTTTTCACTCTTTTTCTACAAATCCTTCCACGCGAACAATTTATGACACGAGGTCATTTTTTAAGTGGAGTTCAACTTATCTGAATCCAGAGTTTTACAAGACCGGTTACCGTACCAAAGTTAATGAGCCTATTATTAATCCATAGGTGGACAGAGACGAATTAGATTAATAACTCTCCAAATAGTTTTGGTGAAATGTAAACAGCTTTTTTCAGGGTTTGAATTCGCGATCGCCGTGTCCATTCTCTGAGATAATAACCATTACACCGCGAATACCTATTTCTGATTGCATTTCACATTGCACAAATAAACTTGGGAAAAGTATGCCTCCAACTATGATCCCTCTGTCTATGAGTAAGAGTAGTGCAGACTGGGCTCTTTAACCTTGGTATGGCAACCAGTCTTGGAAAATGAAAACACTGAATTCAAACCTGTTAAACTAACTTATAAACTGCTTATACGGTGGGATTCGCAAATGTACAGGTATATTAGCTATTTATAAATGGTCATGTCTACTTTGCTATCAAAAATCCCATTAACTTCTAAATGGTATTTTACCTTCTTTTCTCAACACAGAGACTTACATTTACTTTGCCCATTTGGCTGGGGCTGTAGAATACACTGACTGCTTTTCTTTTGAGGAGTAAGACCCCACTAAGGAATATCCTGCATATGGCACTAAACAATCTGATGATAATGCTCCAGCAATGCTGGAGCTTTGGTGAATGCAGAATACCCCTTCATTGCCATCACTCCCAGGTTCACTCTTTCCCGGAGTGGTGGCATCTGAAAGGGTCCTATTTAGCGGTCAAATAGAACTAAACTGTGTGCTTAATATGGATTGCTTGAAATAGAACTGGTTTTGACAATTAGTCTGCGTAATTATGCTAATCTGAATTGTTTGAAATAGTGTTGGAAATAGAACTGTTTACATTTATAAAAATGGATTTGGCATTAAATAACCAACAATGGTTAATATGCCATGAAACCAAACAAAACTAAACCAGTCTTGGAGAATGAAAACACTGAATTCAAACCTGCTAAACTCCGCCAAAAATTGACCTTGTGTCATATCCTGTTTATGCTGATGGGTTCGTAAATATACTGGTATATTAGCCATTTATAAATTTTCCCGTTTTTTTTGCTATCAATAATCTCATTATCTTCTATCTTGCATTTGTCCTTTTCTTCTCAACACATAGACTTCCATTTACTTATGTCCACATACATAGGTACATAGACGTCTACTGAGAGATACGGTCAGAATATATTAATAAATTAGCATTGCATTCCTGTTAGGTATAATAGAAAACCTTCCTGATTGGACTCATTTAACTAAGAAAAAATTCCCTTTGGATATTAGCCAAGAGTAATGTAAAAGTTTTCAGTTGTGATATTTTGTCGATTTGCTTTGATGTGGTTGATTTTTTTTTTACACTAAGGTATTTTTATATTCGTGGAAATGTGATGGTTAACAAATTCAATTCGCTGACCAATATAGTACAATGATCACAAGATGTCCTAGTATTGTAAACTTTTGCATAGTTAACATGAGGTTGGCGATTATTAATGCTTTCTCTTAATCTGATTGTCTCTCTGTTCTCTATTCAATAAACATGCAGTATTGTGAATTGAATTACCACGACCAGAAAATATGGTGAACTCTTGTGCGTGACATACAGAAACACTGGACTGCTGTTTCGACTTTATTAGGCCTCATCAGCAGTGTATACGGTGATCTCCCCCACTGGAGATCGAACCAGAGACCACAGAATGCAGAGCCGAAACTCTACCACTGAGCCCAATCGAACCCAAATGACACCAAATTAACTAATGGTAATTGCGCGGCCAATTAACCTGAATGTGTCTTGCAAGTTACATCCGTACTCTTTACAGAGGGCACGGTCACCTCCAGGGCCACGTCTTCCCAGGAAGATTGGAAATATGCTTCGGCATAATTATAACCTCAGGTGCAAATATATAGATGTACATTTTCTTTTTTTATTATCATGTAGAGGAATTATATTATAAATTGAATTACAATGATCAGAAAATCTGGTTGTTCGCCAGATTTTCTAGTCGTGGTAATTCGATTCACAATATAATTCCTCTACTGAAAAAAAGAAAGAAAATATACAAATATGGAGTATTTGGAAAAACATGTTGTCTTTCCCAAAGTCTCTCTCTCCCTCTCTCCCTCTCTTTCTCTCTCTCTCTGTCTCTGTCTGTCTCTCTCTATATATATATACAAAAACTAAATTTAATTTTTCTTAAGTATGTATGAATGTGTATATATATATATATATATATATATATATATATATATATATGTGTGTGTGTATGTGTGTTTGTGTGTCTGTGTGTGTGTTTATGTAGGTGTTTATGTGTGTGTGTGCAAAATGTTTACATATATATATATATATATATATATATGTGTGTGTGTGTGTGTGTATGTGAACTACATCCGGTGTCCGCAGAGATGCATTGATGTCCTAGTGGCACACCCAACACTGCTCTGTCCATGTGTATAGGTCCATATGAGAATGTAACTTTTCTTCTTATTTCGATTGTTTATAAATTAACATTCTGATATGGGGTCGGGTATTTGGTCGTACAGTTGCTGTTTTGTGGGGTGCTGATTCCTGTCGTATATCTTTTGTTTCTGATGGTAAAAGAGCATTAAGATATTGAGATTTGGTCAATTCTGAGGCATCATTTTAAACTCAGTTTTTAAGCTACTGAAACTGTTTACAGAAATAAAAAATTGAAACAATATTTGAGTATACAGATAAAAAAAGGTTTTAACTCGTAACTTTTTCTTTGAAAACAATTCAAAAGGAACGAACTCCAGTTGTTAATTTTGATGTTTTAAAATTCAAGGTATCGAATCTGCCTATCGGCAGTGGAACATTTCATATTATTTCATAAGCTTCAAATAACACACAGAAGCCCAAGACAGTGAGGCGGTGTCTTCGTGGTGTAATGATTAAAGCGATGGACTGCGCAATCGTAGTACTCGAGTTCGTACTCCAGCCGCGCTATTACGTTCACTTTCAGGCAAATACGCTTGGGAAAGGTAAGAACCTCCTTATCCTCCCAGCTATGGGTTAAATAATGCCTCTACTTCTCTTCGAGGAGAATCGCTTTGGCATTAAATAACCTGCAATGGTTGATATGCCATTAAACAAAGAAACCAAACCAACCTAGTCAGTAACTCATGTATTTTCAGTTGATTAAAAAACGAAAATACTAATGATGCTTTGGTTTGGTTTACGTTGCTTTTATGGCATATCAACTATTGTTGGTTTTCTAATGCCGAATCCTGTTTTAGATATATATTAAATATACGATGTGTAGGCACATTTTGAAGATACACAGTTTTGTTTGACCCATAGATAGGACCCTATCAGGTGCTACCACTCCAGGTTCTAAGAAAATCTTTCTTCTATATAGACTAAAACGATTTCAATGAGTTCCTAGCAGTAAGGATGTACTCCGTATTCTCTAAAGCTTCAAGATGTACACCGTATTCTCTAAAGTTTCAGAATTACTAGAGCCTTACCATCAGATTGTTTAATTTCATATTCAGGACACTTGTTGGTGAGGGGTCTTACTCCTCACCAGAGATGCAGTCGCTGTATTTAACAGCCCCAACCGACTGGGCCTACTTATGATGCGCAACAATAAACAGTAAAAAGAAATAATATAAGTGACTATTAAAAACAATAAAAGAGCGTTTCATGTCGAATTGACTACAGGGTGTGAAAGTAGAATTAGAAATATTCTAGTATGATAATAAACGACTCTATTATAAAACAAGATTAATTTTAAATAAAACAACAACAAAATAAGAAGATAGTCGTAAAACAGTAAATTTATGCAATATGGGGGCCCCCATTTTTTCCA